>JAZGTI010004455.1:0-28090 GCA_036877585.1 Botia kubotai | reverse complement strand
CCATCCTTATGTAAGCTGGAATGCATATATTTTGCTCAACAATTTTGTGGCTTTATCGGTTCAGTCAGCTCTTTGTTCACAAACATACTATAGGCTTAGTATTTGTAATTAGTCCCACACATATTATTTGCAATAATACCATTAACATGTCTGACATTTGTTCTGTGTTTTATTATTATTCTTTGTTTTTTATGTAAAGCTGTTTTGAAGCAATGTAACATTGTAAAAGCACTATGTAAATAAAATTTAATTGAAAAAGTGTGTTTCGGATCATTGTCCTGCTGGAAGACCCATGACCTGTAGTGGAGACGCAGCTTTCTGACACTGGCCACTATGTTGCGCCACAAAATTCTTTGGTAATCATCAGATTTCATGATACCGTTTACATTTACACGTTTACATCATGTTTACATTTTTTTCTCTCAAATCCACAGACAACTCTTTACACTTCTTTCTTTTTCCATGCTCTGTGTGACACAACACAAAGGTTAAGTTAACTTTTCTCCATTTTAACTGGTTGCAAGTGTGATTACTATATTCCCACACCTGTTACTTGACACAGGTGTGTCTAAATACAAATTGCAGGAGCGTCACATGCTTGAAAAGCAATTATTTCTTACAATTTTGACAAGGTGCCAATAATTTTGTTCTCTGTTTTTTTGTGTTATAGTGCAAACAAAAACAATAAGCATGTGAATACCAAAACATTTGCAATTGGAACAATTTTCCAATTTTCCATTTAAAACTATCATTTCTTTTTTTCTTTCTTTTAGTTTCATGCCTTCACTTCATTTGCCTTGCAATTGAATGCATTGGATGAAGAGATGGAGCAGGTTATTCCATACACAGACTGCAGATTCAGACCTGACATTAGAGCGCTGGAGAACGGACACATCGGTAGATATACATCTACCTATATACAAATTGTTTTATACGGATACACTTTTTTTACTGATATATACAGTATATGTGTGTAATTCTGTATTACACTTATGATTCCAACATTAAAGGTGGGTTATAAGATATTAACTGAAAGTCAATTGATTTCAACTGAAAGTCAATTGATTTGCATATTACACAAGCTGACCAAAGCCTCTGCTACCTCTAACATTTAAATTGCCAGGTCTTGCCTTGTGTTTGCCGAAAGGCTATGCAACATGCTATTAATTAAATTCAAGATTACTTATATAGTTTTTTTTTTTTTTTACAATGCTTCACAATTCTTCTTTCACAATTTTCTTATATTTTTTCATATATATATATATATATATATATATATATGGTTCAGCTCATCAGTTCGGCTCAACACAAAAAGCACAAATAGCAGCACTAAAACTCAAACCATTTTGGGTCCTAAATAAATATACACACAGCAAAATAACGTTGGGAGATCTGACACTAGGAGTGTTAAAATTACCACTTTCCGAGTGAACATACAGGTTCAATAGTTCACTGAGGAACAATAGTTCAATGAACAGGGTTAGAGTTAGGGTGAACAATGACCAAAGTATTGCTTATACAAACACTGTGTGTGTGTCAATTTTAAACACACATGGAGTTTAGAAATTGTTACTTGCAGATGTAAACATTTAACACTCGGTGGTGATAAATCCAACATCCACAATGTATTTATGTAATGCTGATTACATGTAAATATTGTAATACTTTTTTTACATTTTCGAATGGTAGTACATGTGACAAAATGTAAACTAAGAATTATCAAGACATAAAGCAACTAAAAAAAAACTTTAAAAAGAGTTTGTTTTAATAGCATTTATTAACAATGCATTTAAAAAAAATCTGCAATAACAATTCAATTCAATTTTATTTATATAGCGCTTTTTTACAATATTAAATTGCTTTAAAGCAGCTTTACATAAAAAAACAAAGAATAATAATAAAACACATAAATGTCAGACATGTTATTATTATATTATTATAGCCAGACATGGTATTATTGCAAATAATATATGTGGGATAAGACTAATTACATATACTAGGCCTATAGTATTTTTATGAACAAAGAGCTGACTGAACCGATAAAGCCTCAAAATTGTTGAGCAAAATATATGCATACATAAGGATGGCATAAAGTAGACAACATCTTATGGGACAGGGCTATAAGGTATTTGCAATAGTACCATGAACTACACAACAAGCAAAAGCAGCATACATACATACATATATACATACATAAAATATATACAGTAAAATATTGGACGTGTACAATTAACAAAACAAAACCCTAGGCTAAGTAACCAAAACTCTAATGATATATACATGGAGAAAAAAGTCTGCAGGAAAAACAGAAAATAGCACAAAAACATCGTCTCAAATCCAATGAGGAATGGAAAATAAGGTTTGAAATGTTAAATTTTCCTTTTTTACCTTAAGTATTAATAAACAATAAATATATAGTAATGTTAGCAATAAACTTGGTCATTAGTATACTATATGACTGACGTATTATTTGAAGTTATCTATGCCTTATATTTTGTTATTGAGCATTAGGTATGGGTAAGTCATGCACTTTGATGTACATGCTTTAATCACATCAAAACATCAAACTTTTGTTCATGTGTTACGTAGGTGGTTTTATCAGGGGCCAAATCCTCACACTGGAGCTGCAGACTGGCTCTACACTGGCAGCTACTGGAACAGGAACTACTCACAGCTGCCTGACATATACTGAACTTAAACTGCTACACGTCTGGAGAACAAAAGTGCTTACAGAAACACACTGTTGCCTCAGAAAGTTCTGGTAAATTGATGAGAGGAAGTGAGCTCTGTTTCTATGCTAAACTGTGCTGATGATGATATTGTTACATTCACCATCACAAAATGTTTTACATGCGCTTTACCTATCCTCATTTAGACATAGTATTAAACGATATTTTGGACATAAAATGTATGGCTATTAGGAAGATAACTGAGGATTCCCCATATGTTCTCATCCAATAATTTTAAAAATGTAAAACTTTATGCTTTAAATGTTTTATTTAATTTTTATAAAATTGATATGGATTGTTTTCACACAAATAAATGATATAGAGGAATGTAACTCATCTAAATACACAAATTACGAGAAAAAGTAAACATCACCAGTTCAAATGATTTTAGATGAGATTTAATTACAGTGTACAGTGTGAAAATACTCTAGTCAGCTCTTTGGATAGACTATTAACCACGATTTTTTTTAAAGCTTTAAGAAGAGTATTACGGAGGAACACATATTAAACCTATTAAAACCATATTAAACCTTCTGTATTGGTATCCTAGTTCTAAATTAAACATAGTGAACCTGATTAAACAAATAAGACAAATATATTATACTTGATTGTGTATTTAATTGAGGGAAACGATCCAATATTACATATCTGTGAGTGGCAAAAGTATGTGAACCTTTTCTTTTAGTATCTGGTAGCAGCAATAACAAAACTAAACATGCACAAACCATGATACCATCACAGTGTCACACTATATACAAAGCCCTCCATAAGTACTGGGACACTAAAGAAAAAATACTCTGTGCTATGGAGTCAACAAATCCTTTGGTCATTGTGACCACATCCTGTCTCATAACAATTTGGTGGCAGTGCCACCTATTGGTAAAAAAAAATAGCATTTCGTATTGCGGGGTTCACATACATGTCAGTTTTTCTAAACCTATGTTTTTCCACTTCTGCATCTATGGCAACCCATAGAATAGTACATAGAAAAGTTACAAAATTTGGCACACAGATAGAGGACAGTCTGAAATGTTACAATAGCAAATTTAGTTTTTATCTTAAACCCTTTAGTGACTTTTTTTATAGAAATTATTTTTGTTCTGTTGAAAGCCTCTTCACATCCTGATAGCAATCACTAATTAAAGTGGTCTTAACATACTCACATGAATAATTATCTTCTGTGAAAGGCACAGGAGCATAAAATGTTAATCAAATTATTGCATATAGTCTGAAAAGCCGTACCTGAATAGCCCTAGGCAGTCTGTCTCCATGGGTGGACAGAAGTCCAAAACAGGATCAGTCAAATTTGGTGCTCCTCAGGGATTGATTTTGAATATGTTTTCTCTTGGTCAGCTCCTTGGATCTTTTGGTCCTAAGTATCATTTTTATGCATATGACACCCAGATTTACATTCACTCAGAACCAGGTGATTACGCAACTATTGACAGCTTTTTTTGAACACCCCATTTCTGTGATTAAAAATATGATCTCAAAACTTGCTTTGCTTTAATAGTGATAAGATGGAGATTATGCTCATCCCACCAATTACGTAAACCTTGATCTTTAAACAGTTAATGTAAATAGCTCTGTCCTGGAGTTCCAAAAAAAACTTGGGGGTAATAACATTTCACCATCATATCCAAAACAGTTAAATATATTTTTTTTAATCTTAGAAATATTGTAAGATTGTGTCTAATGCTATCTTTTGCTGTGGCAGAAAAATTAATCAATACATTTGCTTTATCCCATATTGATTATTGCAACGCTTTGCTTGTGGGGTTTCAAAAACTACCCTAAATAAATTGCAATGTTCAAACTTTCGCTGCTAGAATCCTGACAAGGAACAGGACTAGAGAGCACATCATTCCAAAGCCATGCTTGGTTTGACACCTCATAATCTGAACTTTCAACTGTCCACACTCCAGACTGTGAGCTCTGCTCCTCTGATTCTGGCCTCTTGACTATTCCCTCAACATGCTTACGCACTATGGTTGAGCAGGATTTTTCTTCCCTGTTCCTAAACTTTGTAATTCTCTTCCCTATGACCTGCTGAATCATGTAGTGTTTTAAATTCTCCCTTAAAACTGTCAGCCTTGCTTATGATTTCTTAGGTTTCTTTTTCTTTTATATTGCTCAGTTTTTATTTTTTTTAACCTTAACATTGTATGTTTCTGTTTGAAGTACTTTGAGAAGTAGCATTTAAAGGCACTATATAAAATATTTTATTATTATTATTACTATGAATAAGATGTCCTACTTGGTTGTCAAACTATGTATTTGCATGTCCATGCACTGTGTTAATGTTTCGGAGGAGACGTGGCTTTGGAGATCTCTTTGAAGGGAGGGCAGAATCTTATGCTTTCAAAGCTAGCTTGCTATTGCTAGCCTCTCCGAAATTGCTTACTCTACCCTTAAATAGAATTTCCATTTTACAAATCTTTTTATGTAGGAGGACTCTGAGGACTAAGAATCTGTGTAAGATCAGGTCTGAATGTTTTCCAGCTAGCAACAAACTGTAAACATTTGCCAACCAATTTACTGAGCCCAGCCCACAACCAACTGGACCTGCACCTGTGACGCCAAATGTGTGCAGTTTGAATCATCTTACCAGGATGTGTTAGATCACTGGATCACTGTACTTTACAGAGCTGTAAATTACAGTAGCTATCATCAACTTTTTTCTTTATCCAGTCTAAAGATAAAAATGTATTGTGGTGAGCAAGTTATTAACTTTAACTTGATTAGCTATGAATCTGAAAAACCATCTCCCAGATCTCCCTTCTCCCATTACTATAATCTATGAAAACATGAGATGACAACAATAATAGAATAACAATTCAAAGTGTTGGACATTTACTATTTATTGTATCTTGAGTGATCCTTTAAAAGCAGTGGGAAGTGGCATCAGTTAGTGTGTATGTCCGTTTTGCCTTTATCTTCAATTTGTTGGTTTACACAAAAGTTTAGGAAGCATCCGGTCTGGAACCTGGAGGACATCTGTTTGTGGCACATGAGCTGGGAAGTTTGAAGTTGAATGGTTTTTGAGTCCAAACAGCCTACGGGCCCAGAGGCCGCAGACGTTCTTGTCAGATGATAGTTCTGCTGTCTGTGAATCAAGGTGGGTGAACATAGGACTGGATGACCATCACAAGTATCCCTCCCGCCGAAACTGTTCCTGCAAAATCTCCTTGTACTCATCAAAACCTCCATCCACTCGGTGTACTCGCCCCCCCTCACAAACCCAAAGCTCTTTACAGACCATTCGGATCAGACGCTCATCATGGGACACCAGAACCACACCGCCCTGACAGAGACATTCTCACATCAGTTAAAGCATACAGCTATATGACATAGATTTTTTAAGATTTCATTACTGTTCTGTAACAGAACAGCATTTTAATACTGATCTGTCAACTTCTAAATGACTGAACTCAACTACCTCCTACCTTGAACTTGTTGAGGGCTTTTGCAAGGGCCTCGATCGTCTCCATGTCCAGATGATTTGTTGGTTCATCCAAAATGTAGAAGTTGGGGCTGCAAATGACAATCCGATAACAAAGTAAATGAGACAGTTTAACTGAGGACCAGACAATGTAAATTAAGATCAAAGGGCAAAAATACAGAGCACATAGTGAAAAGGAGCTTGCAAATGTGCTTCACAAAGTTTTAAGAGACATAAACAGTAGCTTATGTGCAGATCAGACGGTGTAAATGAGACTGTATGAGAGAATGTTCTACATAAACTTAAATATATTTTTTATATGTATTGGGGGTGGGCATTTCGATTAATTGATAGGTCTGAAAAACGAGTACTCAAGGACTCGGGCCAGGGCATGAGCATCACGGTGATGATAAAAAGAGTTTAAAACACTGTTATGAAAATACATGTCAAACTATGAAAGGAAAATAGTTTTCCTAAATTAATAATGCTTTATGAATGAGGGTCATATGATAAAATGAAGGCCAGACTGTATAAATGAGGGTGATATGGTGACATATGGTAAAATGAGGGGCAAACCATGTAGATGACAGTCAGACTGTGTTGTGTTACCATGGCAAGGTCATCTGAGCGAAAGCCACGCGGCTCTTCTGTCCTCCTGACAGACTTGCAACTGGCCGTGTTGCAAGCTCTCCAGTGATGCCATATCGGCCCAGCTGATGACGGTATTCTTCCTCTGTGTGACCTGACCACAGCATGCATATGAACACAGCTTTAGACAAATGTATTTAACATCAAGATCAATTTTTTCTGTGTGAATCAATATTCAGTGGAAATAATATAGGGGTGGGACTTACAGATAGAATTTGGCTGGATGGTAAAATGTTAGGCTATGCCATCGTGTAAAACTTACATCCCCCACCCACACAACATAGATTTAGACATCAGCAGAGAGAGAGACAGCTGATGTGATATTGACGGTATGTGAGTGTTCATCTGAGGCAGTACCTGGAAATCTCTTCAGCAGCAGCTCTATTGAACAGACATTCAGGTCCAGCTGATCCACGTGATGCTGACTAAAGTAACCGATCTTCAGGTTTCTGTGTGTCAAGGAAAACGTCAGACAGACAGAAAAACAGATAAAGAAAAGTGAAAGTGACCTATTTGTCAGATATGGTAACCCATACCCGAAATGTGACCTCTGCATTTAACCCATCACTGGTGAGGAGTGAACACACACTGCAGGTCGTGAACACACACACCCGGAGCAGTGGGCAGCACATTACTGCGCCCGGGGAGCAACTGGGGGTTAGGTGCCTTGCTCAAGGGCACTTCAGTTGCAACCCCCCAGTGCTGGAATCAAACCAGCAACCTTCTGATTACAAGTCCAACTCACTAACCAGTAGGCCACAACTAGCCCCCCACAAGAGACAGATAGACAGACGGAAGGATAGACAGACAGACAAAAACAGAGAGACAGTCAGGCAGACAGACACGGATATCAAGTTCCAAGGGTCAGTGACTCTGACCTGTGGGCATATCGGCAACCGTTGAGGGGCGTGAGTTCTCCCATCAGAAGCTTAAGTACGGTGGATTTGCCAGCTCCATTCTCACCCACCTACAGAAACAAAAACATTGCTAATATTCTGACAATAACATTACATTTACTTTCCACTCATGTGCTAGAAACCTAGGTGAAGTGAAACTTTACACACCAAAATATAAGTGTAATACCTGAAGATTTGCTAATAACTTTACAAATGTTTGTTTTAGAGCACAGAGAAAAATACAGCTTTGCTCACACTTTATGGTTTTCATGTGAAAAGCTATTGTCACTGTTGTGAACAGTTGCATTCATGACTATTGTTGATGGTGTGGTTATTGAAACTTGTTATATGTCATACTTTAATCATTATAAATGATTATTTATACATCATTTACTGATAATTTGGGCTAAAGCAGTGTTGTGTGTTTATACAGATGCTGTAGAAAAACCTTCAGTCTGATCACAATGATCTGGAGTACTGTATCCTACCAGGGGACATTTCACAATATAGAAATTTTTGAGAAAATTAAGAGTCACAATATGGAATTTGAAATTTGTTTTCGAACATTGTTTTCGAGAAATTGAGCGGATGTTGTAGTGCAGACATACAATGCAGATGCGAGACTCCAAATCGGCTGACACGCTGAGTTGCGTGAAGAGTTTGTGCTCAGGCATGTAGCTAAACTCAACCTCATCCAGCTGCAGGATGGGAGGAGACAGCTTTTCAAAGTTATCCGGAAACCTGCAGAGAGAAAACAGCATCAGGAGAGAGACAGAGCCATGATCAGATGCACACAACACAGAGGAAAAACTGACCGCAGTATTACTTCAGACTCCTTCTCAATGGGCTTTAGTTCAGGCCTGGAACACAAACAGTCTGTAAGAGGAGAGCAGCAGAAATGAGTTTGGAAGTGATGAACAGGAACAGGAAGTGATTTCATACTTACAGCTTTTCCAGCAGCTTGAGTTTACTCTGCACCTGAGCAGCTCGGTTGGCGTTATATCTGAACCTGTCAATGAAAACCTGGCACAAACACAAGCACTCTAAACCAGTGTCTTCTGCATGAACAACAGGACTATTAGTCTATTTTGTAACATTAAGCGTTCAATAATTTTAATGTTGTTTATGAACTACTTTTCATCCTGTCCCTAGCACCAGAACTATTCCTACTAGTAAATTACTAGCTTTGTAAACTAGGCTTGTTGGTTCAAAACGGCAAAATGTTAAATATGCTCTCTTTGCAACAAGTCCAGTCGTAAAATTTCCTCGCTACTAAATGTTCCACAGTCAACTGTCAGTGGTATTATAACAAAGTGAAAGAGATTTGGAATGACAGCAACTCAGCCACGAAGTGGTAGGCCACGTAAAATGACATAGCGGGGTCAGTGAAATGCTGAGGCGCATAGTGCGCAGAGGTCGCCACCTTTCTGCAGAGTCAATCGCTACAGACCTTCAAAGTTCATGTGGCCTTCAGATTAGCTCAAGAACAGTTTGTAGAGAGCTTCATGGAATGGGTTTCCATGGCCGAGCAGCTGCATCCAAGCCATACATCACCAAGTGCAATGCAAAGCGTTGGATGCAGTGGTGTAAAGCACGTCAGCACTGGACTCTAGAGCAGTGGAGACGCATTGTCTGGAGTGACAAATCACACTTCTCCATCTGGCAATCTGATGGACGAGTCTAGGTTTGGCGGTTGCCAGGAGAACGGTACTTGTCTGACTACATTGTGCCAACTGTGAAGCTTGGTGGAGGGGGGATTATGGTGTGGGGTTGTTTTCAGGAGCTGGGCTTGGCCCCTTAGTTCCAGTGAAAGGAACTCTAAATGCTTCAGCATACAAAGATTTTGGACAATTCCAAGCTCCCAACTTTGTGGGAACAGTTTTGGGATGGCCCCTTCCTGTTCCAACATGACTGCGCACCAGTGTACAAAGCAAGGTCCATAAAGACATGGATGAGCGAGTTTGGTGTGGAAAAACTTGACTGGCCTGCACAGAGTCCTGACCTCAACCTGACAGGACACCTTTGGGATGAATTAGAGTGAAGACTGCGAGCCAGGCCTTCTCGTCCAACATCAGTGTCTGACCTAACAGATGCGCTTCTGGAAGAATGGTCAAAAATTCCTATAAACACACTCCTAAACCTTGTGAAAAGCCTTCCCAGAAGAGTTGAAGCTGCAAAAGGTGGGCCGACGTCATAATAAACCCTATGGATTAACAATGGGATGTCACTTAAATTCATTTGCGTCTAAAGGCAGATGAGCGAATACTTATACTTTTGGCAATATAGTGTAAATAAAAAAGCTAGGTCTAATTCTGTATTTATTTGAGATCCACACGGGCCTTTATGCTGTCTAGATTTCAGCATTTTCTCATGTTTGATTTTCTGAGAATGTCTTCACAGTGTGTTATTCACCATTAACTACATGGGCCTGTTCCACTAACCGCTGATCAAATACTGTCTGATCAAAAATAAGAACCTTTTCATCCTAATATAGTGAATAGTATATCTATCAATTTATGATTTAAAGCCTAATTTTAAGCTATTTTGTGTAATTACTTTGAAAATTTTGTATTTTTTTTTAAATAAATGCCATTTGGTTTGAAATGGGTAATGCATGTTCAAAAATGTAAAACACGATTTGACAGATTTTTAGTGAATACTGACTTGAAAATGTAGAAATGATTTACTTGTGTGTTTGTTTAAACCCCCCATGGCTCTCAGACTGTAATGGGAGCGGATGCCTGCCTTCTCAATCTTATTATAATTATAAAAACTTTATTATAAAATAACTTTACCGTGACCTAGTGTTCTGACAGCAAATGAACGGCATTGGTCAAGGCTTTCATCAAATTTGGTATGTTCCTAATTATGGGTGGCTTAATAGCACGGCATGCGGTTTTACCCCCCACACCAGCCATTGGCAACCCTGCTAATGTAACTAAAGGAATTTACAGTCACTTTAAAGGACAGACACTATAACTATACAAATAATTCTTCATCGGTTTCTCCAGATCGCTCTCCACTTAAGTGTAGTTCCAGGTCAGACAGCTGTCTATCAAATTTCACTAGCCATAAGAGTTTCTGAGGTTGCTATCCCTCCTTTGCGGTTGGCTTGTCAATAGTGCAATTTTGTGGTCACTGCGACAGCCCTAACTCAAAGAAGTTTATTCACAAGTTGATACCTGTATGTGTTCTCTGTACTGTAACTGCGCTTCATATTCTCTTTGTTGGTTCTTCAGCCGATCTTCCTTCGTTTTGATGAAGTTTTCGTAATCACCACGGTAACTCTCCAACCGCTGGGAGTGCAGGTGTATGATGTCAGTCACAACAGCATTTAGGAAGTTACGATCATGAGACACAACCAGGATGGTGGACAGCCAAGTCTAGAGCAAGGAAAAGTTCAAATGAATGTCTTTGACACTGTAACACTCTGTACTACGTTAGTTAGTTATTTCACCTTTACGGTGTTGCATAAATCATTTTACTAAAACCATTAAGGACAATCATTATCGTGTTCACCACCACACTTAATACATTTCCATTCCCATTGCTAGTTACCGTTAGGATCAAAACATTTCAAGATGCAAATAGTGGCATACTTCCAGCAAATTTAATTTAGTTAATGCATAGTTGCAAGTAATTTGGCTAACAAAGCCAAGGTCATGGGTTTAAGTCCCATATAAAATATGAATTAATCAAAAGTATAAAACCTTAAACAAGATTATTGATAGCAGTTTTGATTCCTATAGCAAAAAAAACTAATGCTGAAGTATTAAGTAAACAATATGTGATGAATATTGCAATAAAGGTATCTAAAAGGTTCTCAACTATGAAAGTTAAAAGAAAACTCCACCCGAGAATGAAAAAATTTCAAAATGTATTTTGATTTTCTTTAGCTGAACACAATCAGTTATATTAAACAATATCCTGTCTCTTCCCAGCTTTACAATGGCTTTAATCAGTGTTTAGAAGCTCCAAAAAGCACATCCATTTATCATTAAAATAACCCGTATGACCACTGGGGGTTAATATGTATTCTGAAGTAAAATGATACGTTTGTGAGAGAAATAGATTAATTTATTGAGTGTATTTAGTGAACGATGTGTCGCATTTAAATGTAAACATATGTTTGAATGAGTACGCCAACATGACGGCACACTGGTTCCATGCCGGTAACTTTGAATCTCATTGAGTCTCTCGTGTCTTGTGATTAGTCGTAATGTGTTAGTTTGACTGAAGAAAGTTAAAAATATCAGGGATGGCATGGGGATGAGCAAGTTATGAAAATGTTCATTCATGGAGTGGGGTTTTCCTTCAATGTAAAATAAAACACTGGGGTGTAATACTGAATATAACAAAATAAAACATACGACTAATTAAAGGGACATGTAACCCTGCGAGATCCCAACACAACCATTCCGACTGGAAGTTGTTTATTTAGAAGGCACAGGACAACAGCAGAAAATGGAGTCTGAAAATGGCCTTTTTTTAATAATCCAGATTTTTAGATTAATCAAATCCCGCTAAAGTGCTGCAGAAACTACTGTCTTTAACAATCTGTGTCTGAAATACAACAGAAAACAGGCCATTTCTTTTTAACATTTTGTTAACAAATCTGAAAGATTTTCCCAATATGGCAAATTTTATTTATAAACGCAAACAATTTATATAGGTTTAACAGTACAGTGCCTTTCTCTGCAAAAACTCACTTGTAAATAGTTTTCCAGCCACAAAATGGCTCGAACATCCAGCATGTTTGTGGGCTCTGATGGAAATAAACATATATATAAAATCTAATAGACTTTAAATAACAGTGTTAACATGTTGCTTGTGTCTGTAACTTACCATCGAGTAACAAAAGATCAGGCCTGTAATGATACATCAAAAACAAAACAGTCACTGATGGAGGTCTGCAACCAGGAGTCTCTTTTCCAACAGAAATGAATTATTCATTTGAAAAACTTTTTATAAAAACATTTGACTAAATTACTTTATTCTGTTATTTCTATACATTAAACTCACCGTGCAAAGAGGGCTCGTGCTAAAGCTAACCTCATCCTCCATCCCCCAGAAAACTCCCTACAGAAAACACAAGCATATGTAAGCTCATACAGGAAACATATGAATGTTAATGTATATAACCAATGCAGCAATCTATAATGCATCAGGATGTCAGTTTATGTCAAAATATAGTCGTTGTGCAAACTGAGAACCAACTACTTAGAAGGCATTTGACCAACATGTAAAATTAATAACCAGTTTATGTTAATAGCCTTTTAGTAAGTGGGCAGTTTATTGCTTTCTGTTTTATCAAATCTATATCCTAGTATAAGAGCTAAATGTCCTTTAGGAAAAGCACCCTCAGAAAGGCTTGTGGGAAAAGCATTACCTCATACAGGTCTGCCAACATGCTCAGACCATGTCTGTTTTATTTACATCAGGCCTTTCATAAGTCTTAATTTTTAGAATATGCACATTAAAATAAGCTAGTTGCACTTCAGTGTATTTAAACTTCTCTCTGCTTCTGTAGTACTAAAAGAAGTTCTGATTCTTTGACAGTTTCAGCTGTTTACTTTCCAGAGACCAAAAACATGCATGTAGCAGCTGCAGTCTAGTTATTTTTGGTCTGTCTTGTACCTATAAAGGGGTGAAATGTAACAGGTAAAGTGACTGTTACAACACCAGAAGACATGCAGCTTTCAGAGCCAAGCTCGGCACACATCGGCCCTGTCATGTGTACCTGTAGTCTTGTAATGGTTGCCGCATGTGAAGTCTATCACTTCTATCATAAAACATTGATAATTTTACAGCAGTTACAATAGTATTTGGTATTCTGCTTGAGTGTAGTATTAAATTGCAATAAATCAATTCACTGACCAATATTTTAAATGACAATCGAATACAGGAATTTACAAAAATGAACATCCTTCCAGACTAATAGCATTTCAGCAGGTACTCAATATTTGAGCTCTGTCATACTCACTTGGTTGCTTGCTGTTGCATTTTTGGTGAAAAGCCCAAACCAGCAAGAATGACTGATGCCCTGAAAGAGTAAGAAACATCAGATGAATTTTTGTTTCCAAGTATTTAACTATAGTAAAATGTCCAGACTTACAATATCATGCAAATGTATTGATTTTCAATTAACTAATAATCACATATGCCAATATAAGATGATTGTTTATAATTATCACACACCTGTCTAAAAAATTCACACCTAAATGTTTTCAGAAACACAACTTTTAGTAAATTATTTCATATGTTTAATTACCTGGCTGGTGCTTTATCCGCTTCTATTTCTTCAAGTTTGGTGTAAATCTCAGAAAGACGAACACTTTCTAACCCGTCCGCACTGAAAACAGACAGAAAGAGCAAAATTGCAAAAATAACAAATACTAATTATTTACATTTAGAAATAAATCTATCCATTCATCACTGTGAATCAGTGTAAAAGCAAGAATATGGTTTAGAGCAGAGATCTAAAGTGGTCGGTCAGAACTAAAATTCTGTAGCTGCAATCCATAACTATTTTGGTTAAAAATGAACAAAAATTAGTTAAGCAAGTCCGTAACTGATCAATGTTTAAAACGTTTCCTTTCCTTAACCCGCTTTGCATTTTCTCACACACACCTAACATTTAGCTTTTATTTATGTAAGATTAATTCATCCACTGGAGCAGTCTGGATTACTTTTATGATGGATGGATGTGCTTTTCAAAGTTTCAAAATATCCAATTTAAAAATAAAAGTTATGTAATATATAAAACTACAAAGTGACAACACTTTTTTATAAACATGTTTGTTTGTGTTCAGCTGAAGAAGGAAAGTCATCCACAACTGGGAAAGTTAATAATGAGAGAATTTTGGGGTGAATTATTCCTTTAATTTCTACCTAAATAATGGTACACAGTGTAGCTTTACGCACAACTAACCACATAAAAAAATATTTTATACAGATCACACTTAACAGTTACATTGTTATGTCTGGAGCCGCAAGGGTCCTTTGATGTGAGCTATTTGTGTTTGTTTGTTTTTTTCTCTTCTCTCTCTCCTTGCAGAACCAGTGTCTCCACCTGTGATTAATTAAAGCTCTGCTGTGATTGGGTGATGGGAGAGGAGAGAGAGTATTTAAACTACAACTTTCCTCAGACCAGTAGTTGGTGGCTGGATGTGTGCGGCGACTGAGGTCTCATCCTCTCCTCCCGATAGATTTGTGAAACCTTAGCTTGGTGATTTGGTGTATCTTTCTCTCAACTGTGTTGAGACTGTTAAAGTAGTACCTCTGTTTATGGTCTCTCTGATTACATCTATGATTGAGACCTTTTTTTAAAAGAAAAGTGAACTTGAGTTGCTCATTGTAAATATTGTACTTTAGTTCATGTTTTGATTTTGTGTTTAGTAGGAAGGTGGGTGCCATTTTGTTTTCTACTAATTTACTAAAAGTTTAGGTAGTTAATTTATAAAAGAGGTAGTTTTGTTATGTTTATTATTTTGGCCTTGCCCCCTTCTGAAGTCAATACCCTTTTGTTATTTCTTTGTTTTGAAATTTGTAAATAAAAACTTTTTTGCTGTAGTGACCGTAGTTGTTTGGGGTATTATTGTAGTATTTCTGGGTTTGGAGATGGCGTTTTTCCAAAGACAGCCGTCACGCTGTCAATCACCACCAACCATTTATTTCTGTTGTGGTTCCCCCTGGACATATTCAGACCGTAACAACATAAAGAATAATATTAGTTGCATAGTTGCAAAGATATGTTTTTATGTGCATTATCTGCTCACAAAGCCCCAGTATATGATGCTGATATTTGACCACTATACATGGCTTTATGTATTTTAATTGTCAATAGTAGTGCTTAAAATGGTACAATAAGTTAATTGTGACTTCATTGTTTGTGAAAAGGAGCTGCTATTATATGTTACAGATAATCCTGATGTCCAGTATCAGTGAAGTATGACAGACTTACGTTCCATTGGCAATGTGTGCATTGAGGTGCTGCTCTTCCCTCAGCAGCTGCTCTCTGACAGTGTCACTCTCTAGAACACTCTGTAAGGCCACAGTGTCGTCTCCGGCCACTTCCTGCTCCACATGCAGAATAGAAATATGCGAAGGGACGTGCAGGCTCCGGCTAGCCAACATCTTCAAAAGTGTGGTCTTACCGAGGCCGTTACGGCCGACGAGACCGTAGCGCCTGCCGCTGGCTAAACACAGCTCAGCACCTTGCAGCAGACATCTGTGTACAACAACACGCTCCACTATTACAGACCATTTACATACAATCCGCATTTTCTGCATCGATGTGCAACACTATTTTAAAATGGACTATTAAAAAAAAACTGACAAAAATCATAATTATGATTATTCTGACCAATATTTTATATTATATACATTTTTAATATTTAAAATATATATTTTAATCAAATTTTTCATTTGGATTCAACAGAAAAAAAAGATTAATGTAAAAAGTGTAAATGCATACATTTAAATAAATACAACACATAAAAATCAAATACATCTAAATAATTTAGATCAAATATGTTGTACACACCCACATACTACCGAAAACTCCTAAACATTCATAATTTTGGTAAACATGCATTATTATACAAATTATTGAATGTAGTTTTACATTTTACACATGCCCTACAGGGAGTTAGATTGGGCTTTTAGGGAGAGAAATAGTGCACCACTGTAAGAGATCGGGGTGCATTGTGTATTTATAACAAGAAGAAATGAGAGAATACTTGTGAAAGGGAATGTGGCACAACAATAGTTTTCCCTTGCCTATTTTATTTTTGTAATTGTTGAAAAATCAATTAAGATTAATTGCACAGCACTAAGTGAAATTACTCACAAACAACTGGAGTAAACACTTACCCCGTAAAAACAATGTATTAAGAGGCTTATTGTTTTCATAAAACAGCAACAACGACAACATAACAAACATCAATTTTCAAGTAATTTATTACCAATATTAATATTAAAAAAAGAATAATGTTATGTCCCAGTTTTGCTCTTGCTTCAGTAAACTGCGAGTCACAAGGTGAGTCCCAAATCATACACATCACTACTCTATGCGATTTTGTAGTATAAATGTGTGCGTAAAAAGTTCAACAAGTGCATTTCAAGCACCTGGATGATGCGCACAACTGACAAAAATGAAGTGTGAAATGATAGACATTTCAGGCATTCTATGGTCACAGTTTTACTTAGAAGAGAAAAAAAAACAAATCACACTTAAGGCGTAGTTACTACATTTTTGCCATTGCCATTTCAGACTAGCCTTATAAAATTCATACACTAGATTGTAGAATACATAGTTAATAGTGTATAATGCATCATTTGGGACTACAGTTGATAATTCCTAGTTATGCTTCTTCTACCCCATATATCAAACAGTTTTTCTAGCGTTTGCTGAAAGCTGGTCAAACACAGAGCTTCTACTAAAACCCTCCACCAGCTCCACCAGCCTAGATCTACTGACAGCACAACAAAAAAGTTTCTTACCTCTCCCCAAAAGACACGTCAAAATTCTCTATGCGGATGTCATAACTACGATTCTTCCCAGAGGAGTTGACGCGACTTTCTTTTTTACTACTGGCCTGACTGGCCGAAGCCTCCTCCAAAACCCTTGAGAATATATCCATAAACAGAACAACGTTAAACATCAGATCAAGATATTAGCCAGTCCCTTGTTTCATTGAAAGTGTTTCAGTTTTAAACACTGTAATTTACAGGATTTACACTAATAATCTGAGATCTTTAGTGAGGTAGTGATGTTAAGGAGAAATAGGCACTCACAGTGGGGACAAGGTTTTCTGTGAGTCTCTCTCATTTCTGCGCTCATGTTTGGCTTTCAGTTTGGCTTCTGCTTTCTCCAGTTTCTTGGCATCCACAGTCTAACATAACATTATATGAATGGAAAACACATACATTAAAAGGGGACTTTACCAACCACTATATTTCTCTCATTATTTATATACCCTCATTTAATTTAAAACTCTTCACATACATTCTTCTGCGAAACACAATCCTTTATGGATATCCACTTGGGTGAATTTAATGCAATGACAGTATATTATACCTCACAATTACATACTGTGTATGTAGGCTGGTAGGGGTGTAACAATATTCAGACCAAACCGAAAAACCACAATACACCACCCACGGTACGTACCGCGGCACTCTCATGGCATACAAAACGCCCTCTGCTGCCCCAGCCCCGCCCTGGCACATTGTTGAAGTTGACCTTACTGCACCTTATGTCGCAAAACCTAGTTTTCTTCACTGACATTTTATCAAACAGTAATTAGTACACTTAACTAATACAAGCTTTATTTTTTCTAAATCTTATTCACCAGTGCCTAAAATTTAATACAGGATTGTGGGTATTGAGCACATTTTTTCTTAATTTTTTCTACAGCTTTCAAATAAATACTTTTTCTACAATGACTCCTACAAGTACCCATTCACCCATAAAGCCCCCTCATATGAGCCTCTGACAGGGAACTTTCTCTGTACACCAAACTTATTGTCTTTATTTGTACTGTTTTTATAAAGTTAAAAGAGGGTCTAGTGTTCTTTAGCATTGCTGGTGTCATGCCATGAACACTGCCCTCAGAGCTAACAGAATCAAACCCAACCGGACCGTGGCTCCAAAAAACAGATATGAACCAAACCGTGGCATGGGTATATCATTACACCACTACTATCTGGAAACATAATGAGCCTTCAGATACAATGACAGGTATTTCTGATGCACATCCATTTCCTGAAAGTGTTTAAAATTGATGTATTTATCAATGAAGTCACCTTTCTATCTTTCTATTAATAAACTAACTACAATCTTAGTATCACTAATTAACATTACTAATATACATGTTATGAGAAAATTTAAATTTGTGCTTTATAAATATGAATTGAACTGAATTTTCCCACTTACTAAAGCACCCAAGGGTGTCTTTAGAATGTACAGTGCCCCCTTCACTTTCTTCAATTTTGTGATGTTGCAGCCTCATACTTCATTTAAATTTATTTTTCCCATTAATCTACCCTTAGAACCCAAAAATGACAAAGTGAAAACAGAATTTTAGAAATGTCTGTAAATTTCTTAAAAAGAAACCCTATGCAGACAACACCTGTAATTTAGCTCAGATGTCTCCCATTTCTCTTGGCGAGACAGCCAGGAGTCCACCTGTGATAAATTCAATGGATGGGACAGGATTCGGAAAGACACACACATCTCTATAGAAAAGTTAATAGCTGACAGTGCATATCAGAGCAAAACACAAGTCATGAGGTCAAAGGAACTCTATGCAGAGCTCAGAGACAGGACTGTTGCAAGGCACAGATCTGGGAAAGGCAACTAAAAGGGAAAGGCAACTAAAATGTCTGATGCACTGAATGTTCCCAAGATCACAGTGGCCTCCATAATTAACAAATGGAAAAGGTTTGACACAAGCAGGACTCCTCCATGCGCTGGTCGCCCGGCCAAAGTAAGAAATTAGGGAGAAAGGGCCTTAGTAAAAGAGGAGACCAAGAACCCGATGGTCACTCTGACTGAGCTCCAAAGATCCTGGAGATGGGACAACATTCCGGAAGGACAACCATCACTGCAGCCCTCCACCAATCTGGGCTTTATGACAGAGTGGCTAGACAAAAGCCTCTCAGTGCAAAACACATAAAAAAAGCCCCCTTGGAATGTGCAAAAAGCACCTAAATGGCTCTCAGACTCTCTGGTGTAATGGTATAATAAAACCATTGTTTAAAAATGTCATTAATATTAATTTTCTTTCCATAAATTTACACTCATTTTTATTTTTATTTTATTTTCATTCTATTTTCTTTCGTACAGCTGCTTTCTAACAATGTGCCATTGTGAAAACTGCTATATAAATAAACTTGAACTTAATGAAACCAAGATTGAATTGTTTGGCCTCAATTTAATTTGTCTGGAAGAAACAAGGCAATGCTCATGACCTGCCCATTACCATCCCAATAGTGAAGCAAGGGGGTTGCAGCATCATGCTGTGTTATTTGTTGACAGCAGTGACTGGAAGAAGGGTCAGGGCTGAGGGAAAGCTGAATGGAGCAAAATACAGAGATATCATCACTGAAAACCTGTTCTACAGGGCTCAGGACCTCAGACTGAGCCGAAGGTTCACTTTCCAACATGATAATGACTAAGCGCACAGCCAAGACAACACAGAAGTGGTTCAGGGAGAACTCTGTGAATGTCCTAAGACTGGCCCAGCAAGTGCCCTGAACCTATGGGCTCAACTCTGGAGAGACCTAAAAATAGCTGTCCACCCACGGTCCCCATCCGACCTGCCTGAGCTTGAGAAGATTTGCAAAGAATGGCATTGATGAGAGGTATGCTTTGACTTGTGCTAAGTTGACTAAGTGATTGGGTGTACGATGTTCACCCTCTTTGTGAAAAAGTGAGAAAAATTCCATAGATATACAATTTTGAGGTGTCACAGCTCTGCATCAGTATGTCGTAGAGACTTGGGGGTGGGTTCATGTCCCTCGGCTTAGTAAGTAGCAACAAATGGTGACATTTACCTGCATAGTGACATCCAAACAACCAGTTACAGTACCCTAGCATCTACACCATTAACTTCCAGTGATAAAGATGAGAGGCAACAGAACATTGTAGAGAAAAGTGGGTGGCCTCTTTTGACTCAGACTGGCAAGTAGTCTTTATCACCATGGGAACTGTACAGCCACGTCCTAACAACCATTCAAAGCAACCAACATAACCTGCATCTCAGCACACTAATATCATAAAAACATGGGAGTTGGCTCTTTTGATTCAGACATTTCAGTCTATTACTTTTACCCTGTTAACTGTCTAACTACACCCTAGCAACCATTTACAGTTCTCTAGTAACCTTGTAATAAAATGAATAATCCATATCTCAGAATTTAAAGCACGATGTGGGTGGGCTTATTTGACTCAGGCTGTCAGTGTGCTTTAGGTATTGCCCTGGCAACTTCCTAGCCACACCTTAAAAACCATTTAGAACACCCTAGCAAATGCACATCGTGAAGAAGACATATTTCAATATGTATATTTATATCATATTTCAATAATTTAGGCTAAACATGTTAGCATAATGCTCCTTTTGTGTTCTGCCGAAGAAAAAGATATACAGTTTACAACAACAAGGGTGAGAGAATTCATTCTGTTGAGAGAACTAACCCTTTAAAAGCATTCATATATCACAAAAGAGAGATGTCATCAAGAGATGTCATACCTCTTACAAGAGAGGTATTGTTAATTACAAATTTGAGGTTGAATGAATAAAAGTAATGACCTGCATGGATAAATTATAATAAACACTGCAATATTCCATAAAATTAACAGTAAATTTTGATTTCATGGTGACTAAACCAAAACTGATGGTAACTGTAATATTTTGGTGTAATATGTTTATGATAACTACCCCATTATTTGTTGTTATAAGCATTATACAGTATAACCAGTCATAACATGGTGTGGCATGTGTGCAGGTTTTAGATTATACTAGATTATACTTTACTATTATATTAATATTGACTACCATTATTGATTTTGAAATCATGTTTTAGCATTCAAGTAGGCTTACTGTACTCTGGTTCCTCTTTACCATCCATATACCATGAACATCACTAGCAGATGACGCTGATGAGAGAAGACAGATATATGAGAATATGAAGTGGGAATTTAAAACTGAACAATGGTACACTCATTTTTAGGGTTTTACTTGAATCTATCACAGGTGCACTTTATACAATTCAGAATTATCAACATCCGGAGTGAAATCTATTTTAGCAACTTGGTTTGTCAAGATGTTTTACTTTATTTATAGGTTTTCATATCGGGGAAATCAAACGACTGCTGTAGGTTTCTCGGTACTGCTGTCAATCATCATTGACTATGAAATATTTTCTAATGAAATATATTACCTGCATCGGCAGACACTTGTGATAACTGTACAGGGTTCTCCAGCAGCACCTGCTGCTGACCAGTGTTGCATTTAGTCCTGTAAAGAACAAATACAATCACTGAGTGAAGAAAACACTGCTCATTTCAGTTGTTCTGAGCAAAAACATTTTATGATCTGGCTGGTGTTCAGCGGCCTCTTTTACTAGTGGTTAGAATAAATAAAACTGAGTAATAACATTCAATTTTTAAATCAGATTACATGTAAAAATGAAATGCAAGGAGTCCAAATAAAAAAAACTGTAGAATACTGTTAAGAAGACAAAACATCAATCAAAAACGTTTTCATAACACAAATAAGAACAATCGTAAAAAATTATCTAATAACAATCATCACAATTATTTGGTTCTAACTGAACTGAAAATTCTATGAACATGTAAAAACAATATAGAACATAATTCGATCTGTGTCAGATTCTGAATCTGAAATATCAACTGAAGTCACAGATAAGAAAATGCCACTCGACATTGAGGGCATAGCATCTCCATCAGCTTTCTCCATCGGTCTTCACTTGCATCGGTCTGCATCGGTCTTCACTTCAGAACTAATATACCTGCATAAATCCATGCACAGCGATTTTCAGCTATTTTCGCAATTCTCCACAGCGCATGCAATCTCTATTATGTTTAAGCTTGCTGCGGGGGATTTCACTTGTTACGTGAGGATACTAATGACTGACAGGACAAGCGTCACTGATAAAACAGTTCACGAGATTGCAAATTGAAAGTGATAGTTGAAAGCGAGCGTGCGCTCAAACGCAATTTCAATACCCCACATTGATAGTGGCTCCCCGATGCCTGAAAATTACATACAACAGTTACCTGATCAAATTTATGAGAGAATGAAAAAGCACTGCAATATATGTTTTTCTCCTTATAAGATAGCCCGACGGGCAAGGCGGAAATACATTTTGGTGTATGTATTTCCCCGACATCCCGGGGCTATTGTGTCATCGAGTCGGGCTAGCGATTTAGTAAGCCCTGTAGATGTTAATAGTAATCCAGCAAGCAAGCCATAGAAACCACAATACCAAAAGGTGAAGTAGTGGAGAAAAAAAGTCTTGATCAAGGGGCCTGCTCTGCACTGGTTAAACTGAGTAAACAGTGTTGGTATTAGATAACTAGGGGTACCTTGACATTACAACAATGTACAAAAAAAAATCAATTTTTTCCACATAGATCTGTGAAAACAACTAAAAACATTTTATGCATGGCCAGGCCAGTAGCTGGTGATGTCACTAGATAGTCTGAACATGTGCATGATTGGCAAATTAAAAAAAAAAAAAAAATCAGTTAATGGTTAAAAATTTATCACCTGTCTATAAGCAGACTTGGCATCATATAGTACCTGTATGAGTCAATATAAAACAATCACTAAAACAACACTCTGACATGACCGTCAGGAAATGTGATCTGATCTTCACCAAAGTTACAACTATAAACAAACAATATTTCTACACTGATAAAATACAAACAGTCATGATCTTTCATGTGTTTATTGAACACACCCATTAAACATACTAAGTGATAACATTTATTCATTTAGCAGACACTTTTATCTAAAGCGACTTACAAAGAAAGCGACTCAGGAGTCCAATCAATGAAACGAGAGCAAAGGTGTGGTTTAGAGCTAAATTGACTTATATTAACACCCAAACAGTGTCAGCGTGCAGAGATCTCAGAAAGAGATCTCAAAAGAACCTACGATCAAGAGCTGTTGATATGCATGTAACAGGTAAGGGTTATAAAGTAATATCAAAGACTTTAGATATTTATCAGTTCACAGTTAAGACAAATTGTCTATTAATGGAGACAATATGGTACTGTGGCTCCGCTCCATTGAAGTGGGCATCCAGCCAAGATCACTCCAAAAGCACAATGCAGAATGCTCAATGAGGTGAGAAAAACAACCCTAAAGTAACAGCTAAAGACTTAAAGGATTCACTGAAGCTGGTTAACAGCTTCGTTCATGAGTCAACCATGCATAAGACATTGAACAGGCATGGTATCAATGAAAGAAGCCATTGCTCTCCAAACAAAACATTGCAGCACGCCTAAGGTTTGCTAAAGACCACCTTGACACTCCACAACAATGTCTTGACAGATGAAAGAAAAATAGAATAATTTGGGAAGAACATGCAGCGCTATGTATGAAGTATTAAGAAAACAGCATACCAACAAAAAAACATCATCCCAAGAGAAAAGTATGGTGGATGGAGCATCATGTTTTGGGGCTGCTTTGCTGCCTGAACCTGGACTGCTTGCCATTGTGGAGGTGCCACTGTGGAAGTTTATCAGGATATTCTACAGGATAATCTCACAGTGGCTGTCCACAAGCTGAAGCTCACAAGAGCCCAAGCTGGGTCATCAATGTAAATCTACTACAGAATAGCTTTGGTTACATAAAATCCAACTTTTGGACTGGCCCAGTCAAAGCCCAGACCTCAACCCAATAGACATGCTGTGAAATGACCTCAAGAGATTTCTTCACACCAGATTTCCTAAGAATATGGGCTCAGGCAGTTTTGTTAGGAAGACTAGTGTAAAATTACTCTTGGACAGTGTGCAGGTGTAATTCACATCTACAGGAAGCGTTTGCTTGAGGTTACTGCTGCCAAAGGTGCACATCTCGGATACATCTCATGCTGATAATGAAGTACTGATTAAGTGATTACCTGAACCAAATATTAAAAGAAAAGTATAGAAAACATAGTTGTGGTCATCACAATCCTTCTGCAAAAGGACCAGCTGGATGGTTAAAACAGTGGTAGAGAACCTTAAATGTGTAATAAAATAACTGTTGACCATGCCAAAAGAGTTGAAAAGCATTTTGAGTGAGGAAAAGAAGGGTTCAACTTTGGCTTAACCAGCAGAGGGATACAGTGAGCGTCAGGTTGCTTGCATTCTTAAAATTTCAAGGACATATTGGTAGAGGGCGAAAACAACTCTCCACTGAATGAGATGACTGCCTCATTCAAATGTCAATCAGAAACTGTAGGATGACATCAAGTGACCTACAAAAAGAACGGCAAATGGCATTTGGGGTGAAGTGCACGACGAGGATGGTTCGAAACAGGCTCCTAGAGGCAGAGTTCTTTATTCGTTTTTATATAATGTATATGCTTTGTTTTGGCCAGTTATGAAATTTATGCATGCGCTTTATTTATATTTAAAGGCTCAATATTACAGTATTTCTCTGTAATGTAGAACAATGTTTGCAAGGCTTCATATAACATTCATTCTCAAACGCAAACTATTATTTAATACCTCCCTCCCCAGTACATATTTACGTAATTGAATAAATATCACAAATGTGCAAGTAAATTGAATTTAAAATGCACTATCCGGATGCTTGTCATAATTACGACGGTATCACACAGAAGTAGTAGCTGTTCCGTGCTCCGGAGTGCACAGTCCTAATTGTAAAAAAAATTCAAGGGGAATGGAGTGGTCAAGTATTTCTGTGGGATTCATTTTGTGCTGGTAAAAATGAACGCAAACTTTGAAGAAACAAAAATAAAAAAACACTTTGAAAATAAAAACAAACTCAATGGCAACACCGTAGCATGGTTTTCGAACAAACCATATTTTTAAAACCTTTTTTTAATCTTCATTTTTCACACATCAGAGTTTTCATTTACGCTTTCAGTTTTCGTTTTCAATTCGCAAATTTATGTTTGATATTCCGGCACAAACCTTATGTAGGGGTGGGGCTTAACTAGTGAGATTATGATGGACAGCTCTCTGACCAGGAACTAAACTTAGATGGGGAGTGATCTGGATACCGTTATTTGTATAACTGTAGCGACTGTAAATTACTTATTTAGTGGGGTTGCCAACTGTCATGCACCTGGCTCACCCTCTGACCATGTCACCCTCTGTTTGAATGCTGCTTAATGTGGTTTTCAAAGCCGTCAACACAGTCTTGACAAAAACGGACTGTGCATTTATTACTGTAATATAGGAGCAGAGAAACTTTACTTTCAAAAGCAGTTTGATTGAGCGAAAGCAGAAAATGTTTTCTGTTATCTTTATATTTAAATATATGAATGATTGAATATATGAATAATATATGGTGATTAGAAAAATACCAATGTCAAAATAATAGTACGTTTGTGTTTAAAGTGTCTTTCTGCTCCTCTTCATACCGGTCATTTTTTTAACATGCTTATATAATGGCAAGGTTATTTGGAAAATGCAGACAAAATTATTAAAACATTCTTTCTAAAGATCTCCAACTGTAAGTTTCACCTTATACATTTATTTTGCTGTAACACTATTTGAAAATATGTTAAGGGCATCTTACACTAAATTCTTAAAAAGGACCTCAATCACATGCTAGTGAAAGCAAACAATTTACTAGCCCTTGGGCACATTAAAAACATTTTTCAGTTGCCTAGCGTGAAATTTGGTCTTGTGCAAGGTATTTACTCGCATTATACAGAGATGATAGAAGAACAGTGACTGTTCACTGCAAAATTACATCACGTGATTACTAGGGTTAATGCATGGAGTTCTTGTTATTTCACATATATAAAATAACGTATGTTATATCGTAATATTCATGCCTTGCATTTATCCACACGGCGAAACGTTTCCTTATGTAACTTGAATCTACTATTAAAGACATCTAAAATCGCTACTAGCCCTCAGGCTATTAACATTGCTAGCTCCACCTGTTGAATACTCTCGTTCTTTCTGCCTAACGCTACTTCTCCTACCTACTACATCACAAATGGTGAATATTTCAGACATGTATGTACCTCTGAGTGCAGATGAGGACACGGTCGAGTTGCAATCGCTGCTAGCAGAACTGGAGGCCGTGGAGAAGGTGATCCAGGATCTACTAGAGAAGCAGGCATGGCTGCGAGAGCAGAAAACGGCGCTGGAAACATCCCGGTGCTACGCTCGCAAATCGGCGGTAAGTGTACGACCCGATAGTAACACCCCTACCGCTTCTACTCCGCATGCTTCTCTGCCCAGAGCAAGAACGCGACCAGGCCTGGTGAGCTTCACTCCTGCACCGGCACCCCCACGACGAAAGGTCCGAACGAGGGCCGGAGCGCCGACCTCTTCCCCCATTGCCGCCTCCGATCTTCGAAAACCCGTCCAGGAACCGCTTCGCAGCCCTCCACGAGACCGAGTGCAACGTCGTGGTCATCGGTGACTCCATCGTCCGGAACATACGCGCGTCCTCTACTAAAGGCTGTCTCTGCGCAGGTGCCCGTGATCCTGAAAGGGAATACTAGCATCGGCGCTGACGTGCTGCATGCGGGGGTGAACAACACCAGGATGCGGCAGTCAGAGATTCTGAAGAGGGATTTCAAGACCCTAATTGAGACGGTACGCAACGCATCGCCGACAGCGAGGATCATCGTATCAGGGCCGCTTCCTACCGGAAATGAAAGGTTCAGTAGATTATTCGCTCTAAACCAATGGCTAATGTCGTGGTGTAATGAACAGAAACTGCTCTTTTTTGGGCGCGTCCTAGGCTCTTCCGCCCTGATGGACTCCATCCCAGCGGCATTGGAGCGGATCTCCTGTCCGACAACATCACGAGGACACTACGCACCATTTGACTAGTAAGTCAAAACCTTAACAATAGTCCATTACATACCTCCCACTCTACTGTAAATAGTACTTCAGTAACTAGATCGATAGAGACCGTGAATCGTACAGAAAAATGTTCATAATTTTCTTAGTGAAAATCTAATCGTGATCAAATCCGATGACGACGTAATAAATGGACAAAACCCAAAATTTCCAAAGCTCAGACTACTTAATATTCGTTCACTAAACTCAAAGGCAGTTATTATAAATTAAATGATCACAGACTTTAAATTTGATATGCTTTGTCTGACTGAAACTTGGCTTAAACCAAATGATTATTTCAGTCTAAATGAGCCCACCCCACCAGGCTTCTGTTATATGCATGAGCCCCGTCCGACTGGCGGCACTGCAACTATCTATAGAGATTCTATAACTGTAACTCAGGAAAAAGGGCACAGATTTCATGCTTTTGAAGTGCTTGCACAAAAAGTAACTTTTAAATAAAAGCCAAAAAACGGATTTTTCACTGGCATTGGCAACTGTGTATAGACCACCTGGACTAGGGCTGCACGATATTGGGAAAAAATTACATTGCGATATATTTTTTTCCTGCAATATATATTGCGACGTGTACAAATTCATTTATGTTCATCAGGTGTTTTGAACTGCTTAAAAATCAAATAATAATTCAAGAATAATTGGGGTAATTTTGTAAGCATTTTCAAAGAATAAAAAAAATGTAAAAATATAATCAGTATAATAAAATAAAAGTATAATCAGTATAATATATAAAGCTCAGTTTCCACTTGTGCCTTGCATTTGTTGTACAGCTCTGGGATGG
>JAZGTI010004454.1:0-28091 GCA_036877585.1 Botia kubotai | reverse complement strand
AGGAAGTCATTCTAATTTTCTAAAATGGTTATGAATATGTTTTAAACACAATTATTAAGCATTACATTACATGTATCATTAAAACAAAAGCAGAACGAACACAATATCACTGCTTCACAGTCATCGTATTTTCTCTACTATCCCAGGCTAAAGGCAAAGAAGCATTTGGAACTGAAGTCCCTGTGCAAATTGTCTCGTATGATAAATACTGTCATTTGTAGTTATTTATAGCATATATAACAATTATATGCTTCTGTAAAAAATGCTGTTCTTTGAATTCCTCAATGAGGCTTCATTGTTAAAGAATCCTGAGAGAGATTTGCTTCAAGTTTCCGCACTAGCTCGGCCAGCTCCTCCAGGTTATGGGACTTCTCCTCCAGCAGCTCGTACCGAAGGCTGGAAATGTCTTGCTTAATCTCCTTCAATTCACCTGCAACACAGCAATGTTTTCCCAGCAGCGGGACTGAATTACAACAATCATGAATCATAAACATTTAGGACAAGCACTTGTATTTCGACCAACATTATATAAAGTGAAATAAGGAAAGCAAACAGTAAATATACACACGTACCCTCATTGACTTCGTCACATTCTTTGTCGTTCTGGGCTTTGATGATGTATCGCTTCACCAGACGCTTCATAATTTTCTGTACACATTGAACGGAGAATCTGAGTTCAACCTTAAATTCAAATGTAACTGATTGAAATGTAAATTGCGTTCAGATCTATGAGCAACATTCATTTCCACATGCCTGATAACGACTGGAACGAGGAAGTTTGTTGTCTTTGCCGGCTTTGTTTTGTCCCAACTGTAATGTAATGTAACAAGTCAAAAAACCACATGCGTGGATTGGTTAATTCTGATCAATTCTGTCTATACTGAATACTGATTAACTTCATTTAGCTGAATGACTCAGTGAAGGTTTTCTCTACCTCACTAAGCTCGGATCCCTTCATAATGGCTTTGTGTCTGTCTAGAAGCTTGTGCAGGAGGCCCTTGGCCCCCGTCACCAGACCCAGAACAGACTTAGGAGTGGGCATCAGGTTAAATGGCACAGGAAGAGTCCTGCCCTCTTCAAAATAGGTGAACCAGAGCTTGGCACGGGCGAACTTCCACTCCACATCTGCATCGTCCTGTAATCATCCAAGATCTGAATACTTTGATGGACAAACGGAGCGATGCAAGATGCAAAAGATGTGCAGAGCAAACGGATTCCATTCAAAACTGATGCAAAGATAACATGCAAGGATAACATTGATTTTTCCATAATATGCAAAAGCCTCTATAGCGAGGTGCTTTATCAGCATACAGTGCTTTGTATCCACTCATAACAGATTTCGAGAACCCATTCGCTCCACTAGTTTTATCACGTCAGCACGAATGTGAACAAATGAGAAGTACCTCAATCTCCTGAAAGGAATTGTTGATCATGGCAATGAGCATGTTGAGGAGGACGATGACCACCGTGACGTTATATACTCCATAGAGAACATAGCCAGTGTTCTCGATGAACTTGTGTCCGTTGTTCACAACTACAGATCTGACCTCAGAAAGGCCAAATATTGCCCAAAACAATGTTTTGAAGCTTTCTTCTATACTAAAGAGTTAGAAAGAAAGTGATATTATCAATTGATGACCAGAACAGAAGCATAGATGTGCTTCTGCAAAAGATGATGGTCCGGGAACATCTCTTGTTGAGAACATTCTGTTTGTACTCACGTTGTGAAGGCATCGTTCTGCTTAGCACCCAAATAATAGGAGTAGAGGTTGAACATTCCAATCATGAAGGCCAAAAAAACTAGGATGAAGATAACCATGAACTTGAAGATGTCTTTCACGGTTCGGCCCAAAGATATCTGCAAAGGTCCAAAGCTCTCATTGGCTGGCAGAATGTACGCGATTCGAGAAAAGCTCAAAACCACCGCGATGGCGTACAGACCCTCCGAAACTAACTGTGGATCGGACGGGAGCCAGTCAATACGAGCTGGAACGAGATACAAGAGACTTGCTTTCAGATTGTGTTACACAAAAAGCCTATTATATAAACACATAACCATAATTATGACTCAAAACTAAGTCTTGCCTGACTAATCTGAGAGGTTGACTTGACAAGTCAACAGTCACTCACCCAAATGGAAGTATCCCACCTCAAAAGGCAAAGTTACATTTGTTAAATCTGTGTAGTGCTCGTCAACGTAACGTTGTGCTATGCTCGCATGCCAGTAAGCCATTATCCTTGAGATGAAGGACGCCACAAAAATGGCCAACATTCCAAAGTCTAGCAAGTTCCAAGGCTCAAGCAGATATTCTCTTGGACCTTGTGACCAGATCTCCTTGCATTCCGCCCAAATCATGCCTAAAAAAAGTGAAAACGAACCATTTTTTAAACAGACCGAGCACACGCAAAACAACTGTACATGTTGTTCCTTTAATAAAGCTCATAGTAACCTTTGACGAGGTAATAATCAGTCAGAAACAAACCTATGACCCAAGAAATGATGAGCATTTCCATCCATGTAAAGGGAGTTGTTTTCATACGGAACAGCTGCGTTGGATAGTCATGAATGGTCATATTTGGAAGCAGCTTTGTCCCAGCAAAGCGGTCGGCAGCGTTCATGACCAAAAGGCCAAGGAAAATAGTGAAAGAGGCTGCATGGGCCACAAACTTAAGGAATGGGCCACGCATGATCTTTCCCATCTGTTTACAAAAAGTCACATTTACAAAAAGTGTTACAAGACTTTCTGTGCGCTGTGGATACATACTTGAAATAATTCTGTTGTATATTTATCATTACTGCTTATTATCTAGATACGCTTATCAACATGACTCATGTGATACTGGTGGATATTTTAAGCATTGCTATAATTTACAGCCATGGGAATTTAAAGCTATGAAGACATTAAAGGGCAAGTACAGTATTACGGCAAACTGCTTTAGGAGGTGATTCATAAGTGACATTGAGACATTGACTGTATGTTGTACTGTATGTTTGCTATGCCAGAAGTATGTGAACCATCTGTGTGAATAACATACCTTACTGCATGGTGCCGCCCAATACACCAAAGCTAGGAAGGGCAGTCCTATCGCAACACCTAAAACCACCAGCAGCTTTATGGCTGTGCTCTGCTGCCTGAGTCCTGGCAGGTTTTCATACCATATTGATAAAAGCTGTTGTTGACAGTTGGGATGAGCCACAAACTGTTTGGGACCAATTTTAAAACAAGTATTTAAATAAACAGGGATTTTATATCGTCATCTTTTTGCTGAATAAACTTTTCATTCAAGTTTTTAACCTTTTGGAAGATTTTGATGACAAAAATCATTTATCAAAACGACCAGGAGCATGAATAGTAAATAGGGTACATTTTGATTTCATATTGACTTAATAGTCAAAATACAATCAGCCTGAATTTTCAATGTCTATAATTTACCTTTTTCAGTTCATACTTTATTGCGAGTTTTAAACGAATGAGACTTGGCCGTCCAGGAACCTCTAAGGTCTCGTCCTCTTCACCATTTAAAATCGCTTCCACCTCTTCTGTGCTCCGGCACAAGTCCAGCAGTCCCACAACGAAGTCTTTGCATTGCATGGAAAGTTTCCTATATTCATTCTAGGGAACGTAATCATTACAAAGCACATAGAAAAATGTTTATACACAACAAAGCTTTAAAATGTTTCGACGACGAACAGGCCTGGTTGTCGCTATTGTTAATATCTATTAATAATTTTACAGTGAATTTTCAGGAGTTTGTTATCATACCTTAAATTCCTTTTCAATATTGGCCAAAGAGGCGAGCTCATTGCTGAGCTCCAGTGCCGCCAACACTGGATCCTCATTGGACAGTGAGAGGTAAGCCGGACTGGCCAATCCCCTGTAGGCATTAATACGTGAGCGGGAGTGGCTAAATGAATCATACTTTTGATGGTAATTGCAGGTGTCACATGTACAAAAGTAATCATGCGGCTGCTCGATGCGAGCTCCCTTCCCCAAGAGTATGTGAACGATCTCGTACTCGTGGCAGTGAGATGCAAGGATAACTGGAGTGACATCATGTGAAAAGCGTGTACCGTCTTCATCATAAGCAAAGAAGTCATCGTGCATTGGCGCCTGACTGGGGCTGGCTGTTAGTCTCTTGTAGTCGGCGAAAGCTTTGTGGCTCAAGATGGCCTCCACAATCCTGGTGTAGCCTTTGCTGATGGCCAACAAAAGTGCGTCCCCAATACGCGCTAGGTTGTCTTTCTTTAACAAAAGTTCTGTTACCTCTAAGTGTTCATTAGCCACTGCCAGCTGCAATGCATTCTGGCCCATGTAGTCCACACAGTTAACGTCCAACTCAGGAATGTTCTCAAGCATTCTACGAACAACAGGTATGTTTCCATATTCGGCGGCATCAAGAAAACGTTCCTCCAAAGGTGTTAGGCTGTTGGGATGGGCGTTGAACATGTAGGCTGCCCCTCGCACAGCCTGTCTTCTGCTCTTGGGTAGCATCTGACGGGCCAGGCTCTCACTTTGATTAAAAACAGATCAAAAACTTGTATTTGTATTTTGGCCAACTTTTTAATGTAATGTTTTTAAGTGTAACTGTTTAAATAAGTTTAAATTGAATAGGAATATGATGGATATATGAATACGCCACGTCATTCTTAAGTTGCTCCAGTCTGTGGACTTTATTTTCGCATGCCAGGGATTTTACCCTAGCTTCATTAATTTAATGTCACACATTTCTTTATTGAAAATTATTGGTACACGATTTGTTGTCAATATCAGGATTTGTATCCGTATCAGCTCATTAGAGCTTTGTAACAGCATTAGCTATTTGTCTATTTAACAGAATTAATTTCAACCTCACATTTTGTACATCTTTTAAACGCTCATGTTTCATGTATGAAAAGGACAATAAAAAACTTAAACCAGACGCAGTGCAGTAGTTTATAATGCACTAGATGCAGTATGTTTGATTTTGATTTGAAACGAAATTACAAAAATGAAATCTAAATTATCTGCCACTAAATTACAGTCATTTTCTTGTCCCCATAATAAGAAAAGTCTTTGTTACATAATAAACATTGGGTAAATAAAAGGGCATTACATGAATATATCTATTCCCATACATATTACAGAAAGACATTGAATAAAACAGGTGTACATCAGGTGTACAAGCTTATGCTGGCTGTTATTATATAGTAAAACCATTATTATATTAATGCTAATAATTTCAGGCTTTGTTTAATAGACATCTAGTTTGACTGTACATGTAAATGCTACAGTTTCCTGTATAATTTTTCATGTAAAACAGGCTTTGCTAAACTTAAACCAACTTGAACCAAGTGACAATCCAGTTTGGTACATTAAACTTTATGTTTTCAGAAAGCAATACCTGCTGAATAAACATATGAACCCACGAACGACTCACCTATGGTAGTGTCCATAACTGCCATATAAATCCTCACCTAAGTCTTCGTTCATCAGCAGATTGTCTTTACTTCTGTTCCTCTTTTCAATTGTGTGATGTGTTGGTTGTTTTTTGTCCTCCAGAACAGGTCTTTTTTGATGCATACTTTTAACTGAGGCAGTTCACTTTTGCCATGTGAATACACCAAATCCGACACATCCCGCTATCCAAACAGCCAGTTGTGAATGATTGAGTGTGCGCTACGCACTGGCAAGTCACCATCTTCTACAATCCTTTGTTATGTTCTCGCTTGCCTTGAGATAGTGCAGACCACTGAGGAATTCTGACTGTTGTTTTCCACTCATTGGCTGTAAATGAAGTATATAACAATCTTTACCTCTTCATGCTGGTTTGAAAATGACTCCTTATCATTAAAAATGAATGGTTTTGTTTTCCTTTGTTCCTTGTTTATTTAATTTGGTCAAATCCAGCAGCTGAAAGCATTTAGCACTGTTTTTAACATTAGACAGGCTGGTAAATGCATTGCTATATTTGGTTAATACCATTTTCATTAATACTTCACACAGAGACACGGAAGAACTTGCAGTAATGCCATGTGCACTTTCAACGGCTTCTTCTACTGTCAAAACAACCCATTCATTGTAAATTCCTTGTTGGTTCCTTGTCCCACGTCTTGTTTGTATAAGAAACCGTGATTAAAATCTGCTTTCAGCTTCCAAATTCAAAACCCAGTAAAGCAGTGCAGATGCTGTATCCCTTTGGGTCTATTTCTGTGTTCCCAATAAACCTCTACTTCCTGTGCGTTCATTGCGGACGTCCAGCTCTCTGTGAACTGTGGGAAATGGCTTCAATGGAATTCCAAACTGACCAATCGCCATATACATTCAGCGGCTACATCACGCAATTCTGTTACTCCTATGTGTGTGTGTACAGTAATCCATGTTTAAATGTGTACGCGCTGCAGTGGTTAGTATACTGCCCACAAAAATCGAACTGTGAGTATGTGAGCCAAACGAATGGGTCAAAAGGTAACCCACACAGTGGGTCATGGGAAGCCACTGTCTTGTTTCTATTCTCATGTTGATGGGCCGCTGTACTTGTGACCATTAGGGACTATTTTAAGATCCATTTCCAGGGACATGGATCATACTAACAGACTTCCCTCGGCCCAGGGCTTGCTGTTATGGGACTTTTAATAGTTTCCTGACCATCAATAACGCATTTTTCTTCTGCTAAATCATTGCATCACAATTTATCGCATTACAATTTATTTGCAATTGTATTAATTAGTAATTGACAATTAATATTGGCATTTGATGCAGTACGCACATAAAGTAAACTTCCTTACACATGCGCTGCTGTCTCGTAGATCCGTCGCGGACTTCATCGGACGTTGCTTGTAACGAAAATCACATGTGCCAGAGCAGATTGTAAATATACTTCGGTTGGTTTTATTTCAAAAGGACAAGAAAAATATTGTTTCCCCCTTTAGGATTATCATCCTGTTCTACATAACAAATTCTTATGCTGATATCACAGGGTCATGACCGGGGTTATCTGGTTTCATAACACAGCGGGACCCGCGTCTGAAAATTCCTCCATGCTCTCATGGTGACTCCCACAAAGACCCCAGGCAAGATATGACTCATGGCACGCTTCAGCAAAACTTGGACATTTTGTTTAGTCTTTGGCAGAACAAAATTTGGCAGCATACATTGCTGTAAATAGACACGGTACAGATTGTTTAACATATACACATAACTACTGACATATTTACCGAAGGACAGTGATGCTAATAGGGGCCCACACACTGCGCAGCTTATTTTAAGCGTTAATTATCTCTGTTGTGCCAAAGAATCAGGACAAACAATGGGCCACCCGCATCACTGGCGACACAGGCACTGTCCCTCGTTTCAAAGCGCCTGGTCATCTAAAAGCCTTACTTTGTTGACTCTGTTGCTTTGAACAAAGTCGTAAAAATCCAGTCTCCTGTTTTATTGAACTCCATCTGTGTATCTAATGACAGAACTCATTTTCATGACAGTAAATTCTTTTTGGGAAGAAAATACGCAGCGTACCGTCTAATGAGTTTGACAGAGTCTTTTTTGGAGCTGCTATAAGCGAATTCTGCTTTCTTGTGCAAACCACATTCATTTCAGAAACTTCCTTCTGGGATTTTAAGAGCTGATGGGAATTTGAATGTTTCTCTCAGGTGGAATTCATTGGTTCAATCTAGCTTCCAATGTTAATACAACGTTTTATTTGACACAACAGCCTTTATTCATAATAATGGAAAGCTAGTATAAACATTTTGGGCCTTGACCCGTCATCATGCCAGAGGTTTCATTCCCATGAAATGCTCATTTAGAAAAGCTCATAAAAAAGGGACGTGCGTTCCAATGAAATTGTGCAATGTCAATACGTCATCTCCAGATGATCAATACTTCAGGGATTTATTTTGAGTTCGGAGCCTCGACCCTTCTGATCTTCATAGACACTGACTTGATTTTGACAGGCATGCCGTTCTTGGTCCAAGTGTCCCAGCGAATATGTGATTGGCTGGAGTGATCGTGGTCCAATTGCGAGCCATTCAGATTTGCCTTGCCACACTGATTAAACCACCAGCCTGTGTTGTTCTGGTGCACACTGCAGCTCTCGACAGCTTTGTCATTGAAGGTGCAGAACGGAGTACAGCCATCGTTGTCAACATCAGAGGTACTGAATGGAGCCGTTTCCTGGTTCTCTTCCTGGGTATACCCTCTGAACGCATCCCCTGAAGAAAGAGAAATGAACTTTACCCTAAATTCTTTACTAAGCTACTAGTTATGTTTAAACTAGTAGTTATGTTTACTAAGTAACATAACTACTTTAATTTAGCAGGGCTTTTATTCATGACTGCGTGACTGCAAGACATGCAAACTGTGTGTTTTACGTGCAGATGAATAAATTACATCTTTTCAGCATCTGGCAGATGATTTACAGTGCATTGAAGCTACTTGAAGTACATGCATTTCCCATGACCCTGACATTGTTAGCACCATGTTGAGCTGCAGGAAAGCTGATGATTGTAGTTTATGGATCGATTTAAAACTGGTTTTACTTTCTATATCGTAACCTGTACTTTTAAATTTAGCAGCAATGCAGTGTGAACTGATGATTTGTCATTGTCTGACCTGCACTACCAGAATATCTGCCAAGGTGTATTGTGAAGAATTTGGTTTCATCCTCAAGCCAGAAATTATCATATGAAGCATAGGCTGTGGAATCATCTTGCGAGACCAGAGACACATGCAGCTGGAAACGCATGTTCCTCTGATTCACAATACTGAAGATCTTCCTCAAGCCCAACCAGTGTTCACCTTAGGAGACAAAACCGACAGAGCTTTTTCATATATATTTAGGAGATCTTCAAATATGAATGAAAGCTTGTTTGGTTAATTCAAACGAAACATATTTTGAAACAAAAATAATATGGACACTTACCAGGCAAATGTCCAAATCCATCCATGTACTCTGACCACACTTTCTTGAAGTCAGTGAGACCATCTGTTCTTCTCTGGATTACTGTCCATCCACCTTCCATGTAATCCATCTCACAGAACACCTGTTAGATGTCCAGTTGGAAACACTTAATTCATCATGGGTGTAAAGCTGATATCATATGTTTGTTTAACTTTGAGAAAACTGTGGCTGGACGCTTTCAAACTAAAGTAAAAGGAGATACTTGCCTCAAATGAAACATCTGCGTTTTCTGGCTGAATTATGTAGATTCCACTAGGGATTTTGGGAGATACTGCCCCTAGTGTCTCTTTGATATCGCTACAGTCTTTCCCTGTGAAAATAAAGGCAATTCACTAAGTGATGTTACATGCTTCCAAGACAGTTTGAAAGCAGCCAAATTATCTCACCATGAGATTGCATAGGCTGCATGGAAAATATGTCACTGTTGCTTCTCTGCACGTCTAAACTCAGCGTGTTTACTTTGGTCATAAGCTCGGTCATCTTAGGAAACAAAAATAACACACAATAACTTGTGTAAGTGACTTTTGAAAAGTAAATGGCAATGCTAAAAGAGGATAAAATTTGGATTTGGTTTAATACCTGACTTGAGAGGAATTCCAAGGACTTCTGCTGTTCATCAATAAGATCTCTGATCAGCTTCCTCGTGCTTCTTGTATATGACATCATGGTATGTTGGAGGATACCTAATATGCACAACCTGCATTAAACACTGTAAGAACCCAATGAATCCACATAATGTATATGAATGTGTACATGATTGAAATTTAAATTACAATTTCAAATTACATGCGCAAATCAGGTGGAACACCTACTGCACAAGGAATGCTTCTCATCTCGCATTAGCTTTGCAGTCACGTCGCATGGCATAGTGCACTTGTTTTTGCCCGTGTCACTGTTATATTCTCTTTGACCATGAAAAGACACATTCTCCAATTGCTCAGTTAATATCACTGGTTCACCATGACGAGTACTGCTGGCATTCTGTTATCAAAATAAATCACACATGGTATTGCATGTATCCACTAGACAACAAAATGCTAACTGCAATATACAACCTGCATTTACAGTTAATATAAAGATGAGTGATTTTGTCTTTAAAAAGAATCGCTTCACATTTATTTGATCATGCAAGCTATGTCGTTTTAACAATGTATAGGCTGTGTATTTCATCATATATGATACGCGAATGAAAAGCTTTCTAATAGTATTTTACAGAAAAATGAAGAAACACTTTAGATCATTATTTATTTTATTCATTGATGAGATGATGGCAGAAAACAATAGTTTTTAACACTCACCCTACGTGTGTCTGATGATGCAAAAAGATGAGGCAAAACCTGACACAGAAATATAGCGATCCAGATCATTTTGGTCTTTGCAGTCCCACATGTAGAAGTGTGAAGTCGTGCACCTTTCAATAAGAAGGTCGTTATCTTCTGTGTCCTGTGGGCTGGGTCTGTCTCTTTGACTTCGGAACAGCCACAAAAAAAGCCATTTACACGGCTGTCCACACCTCAACAAAACGTTGTTGTCCAGACCAATTCTGTTTTATTTTTTAAATACTGTAGCTTTATTAGACTTCAACAACATCCTGTATTGGCTATGAAAACCAGATGCTGAAATGTGACACTTCTTTACTGTTGAGGTGAGAAGCAGCAGGACCACGGCAGCATACGTAAACGCATTCCTTCCTCAAACACAGCGGTATCCTGGGACCAGAAACTCCATATGACGCTGTAACACCCTCGCAGATATACTGCCGTCAGGACACGTGGATTGGAAAATTGACAATTAAAACAGGGCGTTTGTAACACGACGCTTCGATTTTTATTTGTTTTATAGCACGACGGGATTATTTCTGAGGGAACATGCACCCTTATAAATGCATATCTAAAATGCGCTGTTTCTTTCATATAGGAGCGATTTCCAATAACAATAAACGGTTCTGTGCGTTACACTGTACTGTTGGCATTTATGCAAAGCATATTTGTTCTGGACAGAGGTTTTAGAGTTTGTGCCCTTGAAGCAACACATCTGTTGGACATTAAACTGTTCTGTTGAGTATGCAGTATATTATATAAAAAACTGCACGACTAAAACACTGCCTGTGAGCTAAAGCTTTAAAAGTCACGGGAAATACTGGGTTTTATTTTTAGGTATGTATTGCACACTGTATGTACATGTTAAATCCACGACTTATTTTAATAATACAAAACAATATATTTAATGAAAGAAAGGGTAAAATCACTTGCATGCCGTATGATACATTTAATACACTTGTTTGTTGTGTTTCAAATGCAACCGTACAACTGTCAAACTATAAATTGTACAGAGAAAGCTTTTATTCAATGCACAACATTGTTATGACATTATAAGGATAGGCTGTGGCAACCTTTGTCCCGATACAATGACGTAATTTTTCATCGACTGCTGACAACGCTACTCTTTTGTTGTCATGGTAACTGCATACAAGCATCTTGGTGGAGGGAAAGCGTTCGTTTAAACAAGCGTGCACCTTCTACCTGCTGTTCACTAAAACGTTTACATTTCAAGTAGGACCCAAAATAAGAACTCCAAAGAATACCCAAAGGTAAGAATATGATATGTGAAATGCCACTGAACTAAGCAACAATTAGATTAGTTACCAGTAAATTGTTTGAGGTTAGTAACGCTGATTATTTCAGTGTGCAACTACAACGCGGAAAAAAACAGCACACGCCAGCACTTTCTATTGCAGATTATACAAAATGATAAATTATACAAAAACTAGCTTCCTGTAGCTCAGTGGTTAGATCATGGTTAACGACACCAATGTCAGGGATTGCATGTACTGAGAAACAATGTAAAGTATAATGCAATGTGAGTCGCTTTGGATAAAAGCGTCTGCCAGATGCGTAAATGTTTTGGACTCATCCACGTTCGGTCTCGAACTCGGATGAACTGGACTCGACCACAACACTGAAAACATCGTGCAATGAAAAAACCTATTCAGCGGTTTAAAAATGTTTGTTTTCTTTGCCCTTTGATCCCAAACAACATTAAATCTAAATGGTCATGATAGAAAGTTGGCACTCGCGTCTGCAGGGTTGCTTTTTAATCACAAAATGACATTTGTAAACATTATTCAGTCCTTCTTGGTCAATATATGGTGTTTAATGATTCTTTTCCTATAACAGTTTGCATGAAATCTACTGGGTCAGACCCAAAGTTTAACGTTGCACACATTTACCGGCTCCTCTAGCTGTTTTGAAAACGAATTGTACAAAACTGTCACTGGATGTGTTTGATCCAGTTTACTCAAATGTAATTTTCTGTGCCCCACTAGCCACAAATGTTCTCATGAAATATGTCCCGACTTTGATGAGCTCTTTTTACAATGTATTATAACCTTTGAAGCTCTCAAACATAACTACAAAACTGATCTGTTGTTTTTCACAGATTTTATTTGAAGATGATTCTGACAGTTAACATATAATCAGTGTGAGTTATCGTACAGTTTACTTTCTAAATTAGAAAGTAAACTGTCAATACGAGGGTGTCATTGACCTCTACACTGACACAGCAAAAATTATATACAAAGATATGGTCAGGTGAGGAGTTTTTTAGACACTATTTTTACATTTCATGTGTACAATTTCGACAAAAATGATTGCTTAGATTCAACAGATTTAACGTGCGTGATACTTGATTTTGAAAGTATGTACCTTAACACATTTCTTGTGTCCCCCTATCTGTAAGGGGATCAACAGAAAATTTTAATTCTGTCATTGTGTACACACCCTTATGTTGTTTAAAATCAGTATGACTTTTAGGGACTTAAAAGTTAGGAATGTTAGGGACTTACTTGCTCAGTCATTATTCACTTTCATTGCCTAACATCACGTTTAGTGTTTCATATAAGCAAGGTTTGTGAACAACATGAAGCTAAATAAGTACCTTTGTTCACACCAAGGATGATAACAGTAACGGTAGCTAGAAAGATAAATATTTAAAATTGTTTTAAATGTACAAGGGTCCACACAATAGATATGATTCGCAGGAACCAGATCATTTCTGGGCTTACTTTCAGAGAAACAGGCATTTACTTTGTATTGAACCATTCAAAAGACGTGTATGTCATATGTTAATTTGGTATTGGGGATATTTAAGGAAAGTAAGTTACCTCATTCTATCTTAACAATATAAAACCCTTACCAACCATAAATGAGTTATGGTAGTGCCCCCATCATATGGTACATTTAATACGGTATTCCCCGCATGCTTCATACCTGGTTGAATTCTGGTTATCAGCAGCAATATTTACTGTTTATAGTTACCACAGCATTGAGTTAATGATTTGTAGTATATGACAGACGTTAATGTCTTGTTTTCTATAAGCGCAAGACCTTTAAAGTGTTTCAAGGATTCGTTGACCATCAAGAACATCAATAAACACTTACGCAGACTTTACTGTCGCTTCATGAAAACGTGCCAAACAAATGTAAACGTATTTGAAACACAAGACGTGGACGTAGTAAGTATCTCCGGAATTCTGACACATTTCTTTCTCATAACACCGGCTTACTTATTTCCCACTTCTGTGTTGCACACGAATGAGAAAAAGATGAAGTAGAAATATATATGAGATATGTAATAGTTAGAATTATACTATAAATTTGTAATTTAGTTTTGCATTTATATTATATCATTATATCGTAAGTTTTTAATTATGTCTTGCGCATGCGCGAGGGGAGATGGGGAAGTACTCAGTACTTAAGCAATTTGTTTACAACTCCGCGTGAAATAAGTATGCTTCTCTTTCTCCTACTTTAAAAATACTCTGAGCAAACCAGCGTTTTGTATTACCAACTTATTCGTCTACCATAGGTAAGAAAATTAACAACATTGTAATTATTTGAAACAGGAAGCGCTGTTCGGGTTAAGAAGCAAATGTCAGTTTAGAACATGTCATTTTAGAACATATGTCAATTTAGAACATATGTCCGTGAACTGTTATACATGTACGCTGAAGTGTGGGCTGATTGCTATATGTTTCTTATTTTTATTTATTTTGTGTTATAACTGAGGACATAATGTAATAGAACTATATATTATACAAAAGTTACTTCCTTTTGTTACTACTTTGATAGGCTAAGAAGTGTTTCAAGAGTGCTGGCATGTAAGGGATAATAGGGATAATATGATTGTAATAATTGTGTGTGTGTATATATATATGTATATATATGACTGTTATATATGATAGTTCAGTTAATACTTTAATAATTATTGATCTACAAGGCTTCCACCAAGAAATATTATTAACTGGCCTAGCATTTAACAACTTGGTGAAACAATATACAGCTTATTCAATTGAATCTGGGGTTAGAAATATCTGTTGTTGTCTGTTTACTTTATCATTTTTTCCAACAAACCATTTAACTGTGTTAAACGATGGTGATTTTTTTACACTAGTTAATATAGTGCCTCTTGTTGCGTGCGTTTTTTACTGGAAACAGTCTGAACAGAAAAAATGACAGATGTGGTCTTGAGCCAGGCACCTTTCCCCCAGTTGCTCCACGGGGGTTCCGCGCTGCCCACCTCTCCGGGGGGTGTGTGTATTAAAGGCACATTTTGGGTCACATTTCGGGTATTGGTTACTATACCTTTCAGATACGTAACTTTCACTTCACTAAATGAACTGTTGTACTTCCAAAATGTATTAGCATCGCAATTAAACAAATATTACATTTATTTTATATCAATATGTACCATCGCGGGGAAATAACTTTGCCATAAAATAAACAACACGTTTACTTTAACATGAAAAAGAAAAAATGGCAAATATATTGTAACGAGATTATAACGTTGAACATTACGCGATGGTTGGTGACGCAACGTATTTTCCCCAGGCGGTCTGAGGGAAGAATGGACTTTTGGTGGTTGTTTCGTTTAACGTAGTAATGGTGAGTTTGGGCGTGTGTAACCCTTGGTTAACGAACAAACCTTTTGATTACATTTGTGGTGTTGTGTAGTTCTTATTTTTGCCCTTCAAACTGCGGTCGTGTGTTATGTAGGCGACAACGCACTAGCAAGTAAAATGGCAGCGTAATGGAAAATAAAGCCGTCTGCTGTCTCCGTGGCCTTGGTCGTTTTACCGAAAACGACACGGGATTACTCTCACGTCCTTTACTCGCGAAATAAGACAGTTTTGAGTTTCGTTTTACAAATATGGGTGTTACACCGCAGTTCAGCAAACGCATGCCAACGCTGACAACAGCAGAACGCAAATATTATGTAAATGCCGTATTCAAGCGGCTTTATCCGACGGGCGATAAAGACATTGGCAAGACCCAACGACGTTTGCGTAAAATTCATTTGTGTTTCGTGACTGACACTTATAAATATGACTTGAGAGGCAGTTCTTCAATTTTGTTATTGGGTCCTAAATAATAAGACAATGATAGTGCAGTGCAGACATAATAATGGCTGATAAATTTGTTCTAAACAAGAGGAGTGCCTTTTTTGCGGTTGTAATATGGCGATAGATTGACTTTTGAGAATGCAGGAAATAACTATTTCCTGTTTCTACTTATTTTGAACAAGATTACTTATAGTCATCTTTTGTGTCCTCTTAATGTTTTATTCCATTGCTGATGTTTTTGTTGGTTTGTTAATTTGTTAATTTAGTCCTGCCAAATAGCTTCTCTTACTGTTTAAACTAATATTTGGTTGTCTGTTTTATTTACAGGTTAATGAATCATAGGGGAAGGAAGCACATACCTACAACAGAAACCTTTTATTTACATAAGAGTTCATTTAATTTTCTTTGTGAGATTATCTATTCTGCCATGACAGAGTAGACTCATTATGGAATGTCCAGCAGAGAGAATGGCTTTACTGACACACTCTGTATTCACATTCACATTATTTTTGTGTTGGTGTACATTCTGAAATGATCATCATCTAGTGTAGTATATCATTTGACAATGTGTTTTCGTCAGTATAGCCAAAGTGTTTTCCATGGTGATCCGGGGTGAGTTGGCGACCGTAGAAACCAGGGGCGATTGGCATGGGCGAATGGGGCAGCCGCCCGGGGCGCAATTCAATGTAGAACCACCACTGGAAGAAACTCTTTGGTGTGGCATGTGTTGTTTTATAGCTTGTGTAACCTGTTCAATGAGCAACTTAGTTTCTGTAAAAAAACGTTCTGGTGTAATTCAACCATGTTGTAACTAACAGAATTCCGCCAGGAGGAACATGGACAGTTTTGTCTCGGGCATTGTTTGTGTAACTTAGCTAACGTTCTCTTTTAATTTCTTGTCTAATTTCTTGCCTTACGTATTTTAATGCGCTTAAAACAGGATGTACCAATGGTGCCTTCTCTCTGCTGGATATTTCTTCTCTCTCTCTATTTCTAATGGAAATTCTACAGAATAGTCCTTTCCTAAGGGGCTTGTGTCGTAACAGTGCCCCTGCAGATTTACAATATGATAATTCCTCAGAACTTTTTCGTATATCGACGTACGCTAAGTTTCCCACCAACGCCGCAGTGACAGAGAGAAGTCTCGCACGTGCGGGATTTTATTACACCGGGGTAGGCGATCGTGTCCAGTGTTTCCGCTGCAATGTGACCGCTGAGAACTGGCAGACCGGAGATTGCCCGGCTGAGAAGCACAAACAGCTGTCTCCAAACTGCAGCTTCATCCAGAGTTTACCAGCTACTGCAAACCTCCTGTCATCTTCTCATTCAGCCTTTTCGCCGCTTCGCAATGTTGCTGTCCTACAGCTGTCAGCCCCTGCAACGGCTGGACCACCAACCACCGCTTCCTCTGCTTCAGGCCCGACAGAAGACCAGGTGTGTTACCTAAACATGGGATTCAGCAACCTTGCCCCCTCCAGTCCCATCTCCTCCCGTGCAGTGGAGGATATGTCCCACCAACGACCGCCGGCTTGTCACAATCCTGGCATGCGTCGAGAACAGGAACGGCTTGATACCTTTCAGAACTGGACCCTTGCCACCATAACTCCAGCTGAACTTGCCAAAGCTGGTTTCTACTACCTTGGTCAAGGCGATAGGGTGGCTTGTTTTAGTTGTGGAGGCCAGCTTAGCAACTGGGAACCAGGAGACAGGGCAGTATCAGAGCATCAGAGGCATTACCCGAACTGTCGCTTCGTTCGTGGTGACCGTGCGGATAACATTCCGTTATCTGGCGGCGGCCTTTCCAATGTATCCAACTCTGCAATGCAACAGTGTGATGAAAGGTTACTTACGTTCGTCAACTGGCCCTCAAGAATACCCGTTCGGCCAGACCAGCTGGCTAAAGCAGGATTTTACTATGTTGGTAAGAGCTTTGTCCATAATGTTGAACGCATCATTTGTAGATTGTCTTTAATGCTTATGCACTCAGATCTTCTTTTATTTGCTTTCTGTTTGTTTACTCATAGGTCGCAATGATGACGTGAAGTGCTTTTGTTGCGATGGTGGACTCAGATGCTGGGAGTCTGGTGATGATCCGTGGGTTGAGCATGCAAAGTGGTTTCCAAGGTAAGTAACTGGACAGATGAGCTTATTTTTTTGTGGAATTGTGATGGAATTGTGTATCAAATATGCATGTTTTCTTATTCTAGATGTGAATACCTTTTGCAAGAGAAGGGCCAAGAATTTGTTCATCAGATTCAAGCAAGATTTCCAAGACTTTTTGAACAGGTATGTGAAAAATATTGTCGTCATTTGTTCAGGTGTTTTCATCCAGCGTGATAGATACCAAACCTTGTTTACACTTTGTCCTTACAGCTTTTGACAAGTGGCAATAGCAACGCAAGGGAATTTGTTGATCCTCCTGGTAAGTCATTTCTTGAAGAGTGCACTTTCATTTGGGTTACCACTCGTAACATTCATACACATAACATACACAGGTTTTAACTACCTGTGTATGTTAAGTGAATAGCTACTGAATATACCAGTATTAACCAGTATTTTTAAAACCTTTCAGTTGTACATTTGGGTCCCGGAGAGGACCGTTCAGAAGATGCCGTGATGATGAACAATCCTGTGGTTAAAGCCGCATTAGAGATGGGATTTGAACGTGGCCTGGTGAAGCAAACTGTCCAGAGCAAAATACTCACCAGTGGAGAGAATTATAAAACTGTTCAGGAACTGGTGTCTGATTTACTAAGTGCAGAGGATGAGAAGAGAGAGGAGGAGAAGGAGCTTCTTGCGGAGGAAATGGCCTCAGGTATTTTCTAAAGAATGATGACATCATGTCTCATGACCCAAGAGTTTGGCTCCTTCAGTTTAACTCCTCTGCTTCTTTGTGTTCGTTTACAGACGGTTTTACTTTCCTTAAGAAACATCACGCTGCCTTGACACAGCGTCTGAAAAGCGTTCAGAGTCTGATGGATCACCTTCTGGAGGAGAACGTTATCGCACAGAAAGAGTACGACACTATTCGTAACTGTTCCACAGTCAAGCAGCAAACGGGGCAGCTCATTGATTTAGTTTTGTCGAAAGGAAACGCAGCAGCTGAGGTTTTCCGTAACTGGATCAAGAAGAATGATGTGTACCTGTTGAGAGAACTGATGGGTACGTGACTCCTTTATCAGCTTCTCATGTAGCGTCTGTAAATTTTGGATGTTTCATGTTGTTAGTCTGTGTCAGTGTGAAATCTCTGTAACCAGTATTGGCTTCCGGGCCATTAGATAGGAACACATTACTGGAAATTCCTTAAGCAAAAACAAGGTGATGCTCACAAATAGCTTTTATAAAGATCAGATAGTGAACAGGGAGAAGTCCACATCAAACATTAATCACTACATAATATTGACAACCAATTTTTATTTTTTTGTTCTTACTGCAATTTCAGCCCAGACAAATGAAGCTGCATCACCGAGTCAAGATCTTTCAGGTACATTCAAACACGAGAAAAGGTTTTGTTTTGATTTTGCCCCTTTTTTGTCTCTAGCCATCACACTAAGGAAATCAGATAGATCCCACTCAGAAAGAGAGAGAGAGTCTTTATGAAGTGATTTACTCTGTTAATCATTTTCACAGACTTGCCCATGGAGGAACAGTTAAGAAGGCTACAGGAGGAGCGCACATGCAAAGTGTGCATGGACAAGGAGGTCAACATTGTCTTCATTCCCTGTGGGCACTTAGTGGTGTGTAAAGAGTGTGCTCCCTCATTACGCAAATGTCCAATTTGTAGAGGACTGGTCAAGGGCACTGTTCGCACGTTCCTCTCTTAACATTCATTCAAATACAACTGTATTTGTTAACTAAATCTAACAAAAACAATAAACATTGAAAACAAACAACTGCAGTCTCATTTCATTTTTAATTCATTTACATTTTGTTTCTGACAAAATATATACATGTTAAAATGTAACCATTATTAGCAATTACTGCACATTGCACACAAGTTCTTAATATTATTAAAAAGAGTGTTACATTTTATTTGTTTAAATAATGCAGTATAAAAATACACCTGCATCTTTATGTAAACCATGATCATTATATGTCCAAGTCTTGAAGGTTAGCCCAGCTCGGCCCAACTTTGACTTTTACTCTGAGCTTTACATACAATTTAACAGCGCACTCCATCTCACGCTTCACAATTTGTGCAACCTGTAAAAGAGAAAAACTTTTACTCTATGTTCATTAAATGTGCTTGTCTCTACATTGTGGTAAATTATTTAAAAAGAAAAATCTTTGTGAATACCTGGATGACATCTTCTTCTGCCACCTCATATATAAGTTCATCATGTAGCTGAAGTATAAAAAATCCTCCTCGAGCAGATCTAATCTGATTTCTGTGACGACCCCCTTCCAATAAAAATACAGATAGATATTAAACATACACATTATATACAGATAATTACAGTAAACAATGTAATACACATTTATTTGTAACCCGTGCTGGCACAATGAGTCACAATGAGCACATTTCCATTAAAAAAAAATTACAAATAATGTGTGATTTGCTGGAATCGGACAAAAAAAAAATGAGCTACACCTGTGTGAAGCACCTGATTGAGGAGCAGAAGGCAATTTTTAATGGATTACTAAAAGAAAGATTTATGAAGGCGCACCTCTTAAAAAATGTACAAAAAGTTTGTTTTATTTTTATGTTTAACCGCTATTTGGAGCATTGTGATCACTAGTAAATGAAAACTTAAAATTAGAACCAAACTGATATTTCACAGTTATTTTGCCTGTAGCTCGTAATTAGCCCACGCTCATTCCGACTCATTTTGCCAGCACAGGTCATACTTTGTCACACCTGATCTGATTGGAGGGTGCTGATGTGACGTGGGCTCTCTGGGAAAAGCTGCTTGCAGTTGGCGCTGGATGTTGATGGTTGCTAATTTCACAATGTCAGCAGCAGAGCCCTGCACTGTTGTGTTCACTGCCTGACGCTCCGCCTGAAAAGTCCAAATGACAAAGACTTCCCTGTAGATCAGTTTCCACATAAATTCTGAGCATTCTGACGGAGAGCTCAGAAGTTCTTACATGAGACTTTATGTACGCATTTGAGTCCTTTATTCCAGGCAAGAAACGCTTTCTGCCAAGTAATGTCTTCACATAGCCGTTTGCCCCACACTTCTGTACAGTGTCACGAAGAAACGTCTGTATGCCTTAAAGTAAAATAAACAATTGCTGTGTTATCACTACAGCCTTTTGTGACCAGATAGCATCTTATATTGCGTATTTACCTGCGTATCTGGATTTAAATGTCTCAATGTAACAGGCAGCATCATTCTCTTCGATGCCCATTTGCTCTCCAAGTGACTTTGCACCCATGCCATAGATTATTCCATAGCAAATCTGATGATGTAAGATTTTAAAAGACAACCAGTATGTCAAAACTGAAACTGACAGTACACTTACTGCTTATTAACTTTATCTAACCTGTTTGGCCTGTTGCCTCAGATTATCATCTACTGAAGCTGGGTCCACCATTTTCCACTCAGCCGCTATGCTTTTGAAAACATCTGCACCGCTGTTGAGCACCTGGAGGAGCCGCCTGTCTCTGGACAGGTGAGCTAAGATGCGCAGCTCCAGCTGGGAGTAGTCAGCAGCAAGAATCAGCCCTCCTGTTTAAACACGTATGTGAAGATCAACACACTGTGATGTGGCATATATATTAAGCAAATTGATGTCCCTTTAAAAAGTCTAGAGGGAGGTACAGCTTGTTACATCATGCTATTTGTGCAAACAAAAGCTCCAGACAAACATTTCTTACCTAAAAAAGGAACAAAAGCATGCCTCATGCTAACAGAAAATGGCATTCCTTTGTCTGGTGATTTGTCCGATGTTTTTAAAAGGGGTGCCAAGTGTCGGTTAATCTTTGATCTTTTACCCCTGAAATTAAGAAAAGCATATATTTTACAAATAATATAAAGAAAAATGAACCACGTTGAAACAAAACACAAGGCCGTACCATGTTTTGTTTGCGCCACACTGTGATGTTTGACTTTCTTCAATAAGGGTTGGCATTTGAATTTCAAAATCCTTTGGAACGTTCTGAATGTTTGGTTCAGTGAAGCTCACCCGCCCTATATCAGACAAACATTTCAATACATGTCATTTTCATAAGAAGATGGGCCCATCAAGTCAAATATTTCCAATATTCTTTCCAATATTCTTATTGTATTGGAATTCCTCATGTTCCACACCTGTGGCTGTGTGTGACTGTGAGATTGGATGTATTCTGTCCATTTTCAGCTGTGAGTGCCATTTCTTTTCTCTTTGCAAGGGGAAAACCACTTTTGTCAAAGCATTGGTGATCCTTCTCCACTCAAGGATAACGCCTGGTAGCCGATGCAGTGCTTTGAGCTTCTCCAAAACATCCTGCGATGTGTATACCAGCAGTTTCAAACAAATGAAAAATGAATCCAAGACGGTTGTTTCACTTTGGAAGTTACCTTAGTTGTGCTAAACTGTTTCGAAAGTTTAACACGGGCTCCTGCTCTCCTGGTGTAGCCCAGCGTTTTCTTATTCTTTGGACCATTTAAATCTCCATTGGGAGGAAGCTTCAACTCAAGAAACAATACCTACAACGATGAAATTAAGAATTCTAGAGCAATGTTTCACACAAGAATACACAGTTTCAGTGTAGCTTTAATCTAATAACGAGTGCCAATACTGTGCAAATGGAATTGTTAAGAGCGATGGCGGTAGTGTTTAAAGTTACCTCTGCGATGTCCTCTGGATTGGTCAGCGAGAAGCTGTGTCCTGCTAGCTGGTAGGCCTGTGATTCCAGGGCACTGAGCTTTGCCTGCATCACATGTTTCTGGGCCTCACATTCCGCAACACTAAACCCAATTCCATTCAGCTCCAACAAAGCCAGACAGTACTGGGTGGGCATCTCCACCTTCTTGAATACTTCTACCAATTGAAAGGAGACGTCACAAGATATTTAGTATCTGTATCACCAATGTGAGTACAGATAGTTTTATGGAGGCTAAAATGATGCTTTTCACCTAAGAAACCATCCTTTTTGAGAAGAACGTTAAGCTGTGCCATGACCCTAAAGACCAGGACAGACTCAATAGCAGCCCTGTAGCATCCAGATTGACCGGCATCTCCATAGATTCCTAAACTCTGTACACCCTGACCAGCACTGATTCCATCCAGCATTGGGAGATCCTCAGCAGCAAAGCTGGTCACCATGTTGTGGAGGGTGCGTTCTTTGGAGCTTGAATCCAGAAGCCAACACGCAATCTATTTATAAAGATAAAGAATAATACAATATGTACATAAGATACCCTGCCCACTGAATATGGGTACATTTTCTCTTTTTATTGAATCATTCTGTCTAACCTTTGGGTCTTCAAACGTGCCACGCATAGTGAGCTCACAGGCCAGAAGAAGTGTCTTGTACACTTGAATGAAGTCATAAGTAACCATCGCTCTGTCAGCATCTGAGAACGATGCTTTTTCCAAGCAGCACTGAATTTCCTGCAGTCTCTCCTCAACTGTCAGACTCTCATCAAGAGGGGGTGGAGCTAAGCTGGGACTGATATCTGTTTGGGAAAATAAGAGGAGACATTATGTTTGCTGATTGTTGATTGAGGAGTTTGAAAAATGTTTTCAGGAGCCTGTGTTCTTGCTTAAAGTGGCTTAAATTTACAGTAATGTTTAATACTTGTGTCAGACAGCTCCTGCTGTAGAGATACAAAATATGCATCTTTTGCTCCCCAGCATATTGATAAGCCAATGACAACAAGATCCTCAGATCCTCTATAAAGGAAGCCATCTTTTCGTCTGTTGCTCATAGTTGCAGTAGCTTCAGTACCTTCAAACAGAAGATAAGTTCAAAACTGCTCAACTGGGTTATATAGGGAAATTGGCTTTTTGGATATACATTAGAATAACCACACTAAATAGAATACAGTGGGAAGCAGAAGTCTTACATTTCTTGAATTTTCCACCTATAACGTTTTTAGGTTGCACAATATTGCTGTCGATCCTCTCGCATGCAACAGCAAGCGAAAATCTGTCCTTTGTCCTCCACTCCTGTACAAATGTTTGGAAAAGCCTTTTGTCGCTTGCCACATCAATTATGGAAAATGATTCTGGGCTGCAGGAGTTTGAAGCAGGAAGTGATGACTGCTGAGAAGGTTTGGCAAAGCCCTCATCTGCCAGAGGTTTGTCTCTGGCAGACTCTGACACAGAGTTTGTCTTCAGACAAATCTGATCATCTTTCTGTGTACTGGATGTAGAATTTGGATCCATTTTTGACCTCTGCTTAGTTTTATTGTTAAGAGGTGATTGTAATGCTGAGGTGGTCATTTTGACCCTTGGTGTCACTGGCTCGGACACAGGTGTGGGTGGAATGAGGTCATTATGGGTTACTGGTCTTGCTAGCCCATAATCTATAGTTTTTGAGGTTCTTGAACTTTCCTGTTCAACAGCTTGCTCCTCAAGAACAGGAGCAACATCAGGCTCCATCACAGTTGAATTTGTCTGCCCTGGAGCCTCCGCTAATGTTGAAAACTGATCAGACCATTTATCAAAAACATCTTGCATTCCTGGGCTAAAATTAAATGAAGAACCTTTTAATGGAAGTCTTTCAGATATGACTTTAGAATGAGGCTCATTGCTTTGTGCCACATGCATGTCATCTGTATAACTAGGCTTCTCTGCTTCACCAGGGCCCAGTCTTGATCCATCACAAACTCTGACAACACTGTTCAATTTCTCAAGGTAGTGCTCTCCAATAAGTATTGAATCTCCCCATTCTGACAGGTTAAAAGATGATTCGCCCCATTGTATTGCTTCTTGATCATCTGTTGGTACAACATCTCTCCCCTTCTGATTGAGCTCTGGAGCGTAGCTGTTTGAATTAGCATGTACCACCTGCTCTGTTTTATTCTCTTGATTCATTGCTGCCTCCTCCATGGCATCCAAGATGGAGTTGTCATAGAGACTGTCAAACAGAAAGCTGCTGCTTCGGTTGGGGCTACTGTCAGTAACATGATCAGAAAACTCATGATTTTCCCTTTGGTCAGCTTTGCTATTTACACCTTCTTCTTCCTCAGAAACCTGGTTACTATAATTTAAAATATTCTCCAACTGGCTGTCGGTGAGTGAGATGTTATATTTAGGTTTGGCTTTAGCTGGTGAGAGACTCTCCTGTTGTTTGCTCAATTCATTCTGCTGAGATGATAAACCTTCAACTGCATTTTTGATTGGATCTTCTAATCTAATCTTTTTGGTTGCGGGATTCTCGTGTTTCAGGAAAGACAGTTGGTTGATTTCTATCTCACTTGCTAAATGAACATGCTTTTCCTGTTTGTTTTTAGGTGAAAAGTCATCCGCTTGAAGCAACATTCTCTCAGTCTGTGTATCAAGTTGAAAACTATCATTAAACGCTTCTAATCCAATAGTGTACAAGTCAGGTGAGCCAAGTGCCTCAGAATTCAAATCATTTGAAACTCTGGAGTTTAGATGCAAGTTCTTATCATTCTCATCCATGTTGCTTAATTTCCTTAAACTCTGACTAACTGCTTCTCGCTTTTCAGTTTCGGTTTCTGTCTTGTGATGCTTTGAAGTTTGATTTACATGGTTTGTTTTTAATGTACACTTTTTCCCTTTTTCTGAGGGCAATACCACGCTTACATCTGGGGCCTCCCCATTCTGCTCCAAAGCACGCAAGTGAGAACATGTTATTACTTCTCTGTTTTGATTCAGTTCAGCAATGGAGGACTGTGTTTTTTTCTTGTCTTTACCTATTTTACAGTCAGTTTCAAGTTTCTTATCAGTAAAACGATCTTCTTCAGCAGTTATTTCTTTACTGTCTTTAATAATCAGAGTTGCTGGTTGAGCTCCAATGAGTTCTGCTTTAACATCCACCCTTCTGCGTTTGGACAGTGGACTGACACAATGTTGGTCACTGTTGGAGACAGGCTGGATTTTTAGACTGGAATTAAGTCCAAAACTCTTATGATTTGAATTTGAAGAATGATCTGATGAATCGGCTGGTGTTTGGTTACTGTGACAGCCCTCGTCTGTCGCAATTAAGGATTTGAGAACTTTATGTAATGCTTTTGACTGCTGGTCACATTTCTTAGTAGTCTGACACTGCGCAGATGTTTCACCTGCCGGCTGTATAGCAATTTCCGTGACAGAGTCAATTTCCATCGGCTTTTCCAAATTGGCAGTGAACTCCACTGGCCTTGAAGGAGCACAGGAACTAGTGTCAGCACTTTTCTGCACCAATAACTTCTGCTCTGCTCTCTCTCCCAATTTCATTTCCTCATTGTTTTTCTCTAGTTCATGTTTTGAGCTCTGTGACATTAACTGTACAGATTTTGGGTCAGGTGGATCCTCGGGTGACGTGGAATCTTTTGTTGAAGAACCGGGGTTCCATTCCACCCCGAGAAGAGCCAAATCCTGCTGGAGGAGCAGCCTGGCCTCAGCTACGATCTGCTGAGCAGCCTCCCTTTCAGTTAAAGGCTTTTTTCCACTGACCCAGATACAGCGCATGGTCTTGCGTTCCTGAGCCTCAACTTCACTCTCATCCACTGCCTGTCTGGAGCTGCAAAGATTCAAATTATGATATAATTATCTTGTATCATACACGACTCAATATAATCACTGTTCTGCAATAAAAGTTAAATAATAATATGTATCATTGACCTTTTAAGCTGATGATTTAATTTTACTTTTTTGTATTTGGCAGAAGTGAATAAGTGTATTCGAGGTCCTATATGTGTGATCAGTTCGTGTGTTCTCTTGGAATCAAACAAATGACAGTAAAGGAGCAGATCCCTGTTTAATTACCTTTTAAAAGGGATCGCTTTTCTGAGGGCCTTTTCCACTTCTGTAACATCAGCTCTCGCTACTTCTGCCACAGTAACAAACCCAGAGGTGTGGAGGGTTCGAGCTCTCTGGGCATTCAGTAAAGAAATCCGAACCAGGTCGCACAACTCCCTCTGGACCCCGAAACTCAGGCGACTCTGGAACTGGGACAGAAGCAGCTCCAGGTTGTGCCATCCAAGCCGATTACAGAAGACTGTAACCATACCTGCGAAATTCAATGCCAGTTTTTAGGTCACAGACATAAATCTGACAATGGTCTTCTCTTAAACTGATGTGGCACTCGTATAAAGAGATGCCGATGTACCTGCATACGTGGAGGCAGACTGCTGAAGTGACTGAAGCTGTCCTCGGCTACAGCCAAACTTCTTTGCAACAGCCCCGAGGGGTTCTTCATTTACCAGGTTGAAGAGCACCAAAGTTGTGAAGAAACTGCAAGACATAATATTGCAAATCAACGTTACACTGCTGAGTTCTAAACACTCATTTGACGAAACTATGAACTCAGAAAATACACAATACCGTTTGTGAATAGCCATCTGTCTGCGCTGCTTCTCTGTTTTAGCGATTAACTTTCCGCTAACAGAGCGAGCCAAGAAACCTTCTTGTATGCCCACCATCTCAGCCACTCGCTTCATCGCAGAGGGCAGTTGCTCCCACAGACAGAAGAACTGGTACCAGTCTATCGTTGTCCAGTCCGCATACACAGGCGTTATCTTTGAAACACAAGCCACGTGAATCTTTATTAATAACCCACGTGTTTTAAAATAAAGAACCTGTGCTACTTATGATACCAGAACTGATTTGTTTACCTGATAGAGAATATGGAGATCGTTTTCCAGAACGAATCCTTTCATTGCTCTTTGGAGATCTGCGAAAATCCCCAAGGCCTCTGGAGGTGATAAAGATGAAGACAGAGTCGCAGAACCCAGATGTGTGGGGCAATATCTCTCCGCTGTTGAGCGAATGAAACACTGTCAACATCTACTGCACAAAAATACAGCAAGATTTGTTTAACGTGTCACTTTTTTTCATACCATCTCCCTCCTTCTCTATATGAATGAACTCGTTATCCATCAACCACTCTATGCAGGTCTCTATAGCCCCCTTGCTTCGGGCTTCAGCTCCTTCCTGATTGGGCGGTTCGGCTGCCATACTGGTTGCCAGCAGAGTGCAGGAAGCATACAATCTCACATCCTGTGGCGAGCTGGCAACTCCTCCGACGATAATCTTCAATCAGAGAAGATTGACAAAGTAACGCACCATATTTAAATGACCTGTTTTTATTAGCCCATCATGTCCACGTGCTATCATTATTAACAAACCATGAGTGTCCTACCTCCAGGATGGCTCTGAGCATGCTGGTAGTGACACCCTCACCCTCCCGCTTCACTAAGCAGCTGCTGATTGGTTTAAGCGAGCCCTGAATAAGGCTCAAACCCTTCGTACGCTCAGCCTCTTTACAGACCAGCACGCTCTCACCTGAGTCAAGACATTGGTTACCACACAATTAATACCTAACTATCATTAGTTAAATTAGGCACTGGTCACTTTCATCTTTATGAAACATCTCATCCTGAATCTTCTCAATATAAACAACGGGAACCTTTAGAACCCACCCATGGTGTCGACGCCTTTACGCCCCGCCCGTCCCACCATCTGTTTGTAGGTCAGTATGTCCAACAAATGACCGTTGAAGACAGGAGTTCTGATAATCACACGTCGAGCTGGCAGATTTACACCAGAGGACAAGGTGGAGGTGGCGGCCAGCACTCTGATGTAGCCTTGACGAAAAGCACCTTCTAGAATATCCCGCTCATCAAATGTCAAACCTGAAACGTTAGGGTTC
>JAZGTI010004453.1:0-18918 GCA_036877585.1 Botia kubotai | reverse complement strand
GCACTGAGCAGGATCAACGCGCGCAAGGCTGCTGGACCAGACGGTATTCCTGGGCGCGTACTGAGGGCATGTGCAGAGCAGCTCGCTGGGGTATTTACAGACATTTTTAACATGTCCCTTGCCCAAGCAGCTGTACCTACATGTTTTAAATCCACCTCCATTGTGCCAGTGCTGAAACACTCCAACCCAACATGCCTGAACGACTACCGCCCTGTAGCACTCACACCCATCATTATGAAGTGCTTCGAGCGGCTGGTCCTCTCACACCTCAAGAACTCTCTGCAATCCTCACTGGACCCACACCAGTTTGCCTACTGTGGCAATAGGAGCACAGATGATGCAAAAAGGAAAATACAACTTTCTGGTAGTAAAGAAAGGAAAGACCATTGAGGTTTTAAGGGGTTACTTTGCTACCTGGGGCCTTATCGATGAATTGGTTTCAGATAACGGTCCACAGTTTCTGTCCAGCGAGTTTCAGAGGTTTCTGCAAAACAATGGGGTAAAACACATCAAGTGTCCTCCGTACCATCCAGCTTTAAATGGAGCTGTGGAGAGATTTGGAAAAGGGGAAGTACGACAACATGTCTTTAATGCACAGCATTCACAATTTCCTTTTTTGTTACCAAAGCACTCCTCAGTCTACTACGGGGAAAACTCCAGCAGAGTTGTTTATAAAGAGGGAATTCAAAACCAGAATGTCACTCTTGAGTGACCAAGCTTTACTATGAGCATGCAGCAGAAACAAGCAGCTCAACAAGAGAAACAATCCCACAGTAAAACTGTAAGACAGTTCCTGCCAAAACAACAGGTCTTGGTTCAGAACCACAGGGGAGAAGGTGTCAAATGGGTACCAGGAAGTGTAGTTAGAGTACTGGGTCCTGCTACATATTTGATGAAAGTATGTGGAAAATTGTATAAGAGTCATGTTAACCAGCTCATTGGTTCAACATTGCAACAAACAGAAGCAAATGAGAAACTGTTGCAGAATGATGAACTGATGTGAGTGTGTTGGAAACAATGGCATTGTGTCAGAAAATGTAAGAGGTGATGATTCTAACCATGTTGTACCAGAGGAACAGGTTAAATCAAGGGTTTCGGAAGCCACTGTTATTCAGGAAGGTACAGTTAGACCTAAAAGGCAGGTGAAGCCTCCAGTCCGGTTGGATTTGTAAAACAGAAAAAAGGAGAAAAAGTTTTCTAATGAAAGAAAAAGTTGTTGTTGTTTTTTTTCCCTTTTTCCTTTGTTGTATAAAAGTGGTAAAAGAAACTAATAAGAAGAATAATAGAATTTTTGATTTCAGGGGAAGAGTGTTGTGTATTAATACGTATTTGTTCTTTAAAAAAAAGAGTATTATTGAATTCTGTAAATGTTGTGACTTTTGACCCCTCTTCCCCATTGGTTGGTGGGCTGGGCACCTGGTGGACGTGAAAAACTATGGAGAATTGTACATAGGTTCGCAACCTGTTCTGTTTTGTAAGGATTTTCATTTAGCTAATCAGTAAAATAAAAAAAGGTGCATCAATTTAGAAGAACATCATTATTGTGTGGTCTTTCTGGCAAATACATGACAATAATCATTTAGATGTATGGTCAAAATTAAATTCTAATTCTCCCCTAAAATGTCTGATCTATTGCAGACTCAAAGAAAATATTAAATGAGAGAGCCCAATTTACAAACTCTTTCAACTAGCAAGAAGCAATAATAAGACACCTAATAGCATGCCAGAATATTGTCTCTCTCGTTTGTGCCACAGGCTATTACTGGGCAGCATTGAAGAGAGGTGTGGTCTCACTGGCCTGATGTGACAGCTTGATTTCCTGCCCTGCTGGTGGGATATCAGAAGAGGTGACATAAACGGCCTGTTAATTTAGCTTTGTCACACTATATAGTATGGTCTTTAGGGAGAGAAGAATATAGAACAGTTGGTTTCATCCCGAAAACCTGTTAGTTGTAAAAAAGGGGCACCCTCACACGTTCTTTTGCAGGCCTAACAGACAGTGAAAAATACATACACATTCAGACAAATGGCTGGTCAACTTGCAGTGATTAGTCTGGATGGAATGGATTTACAGTGGCTTCTCTTGTTTATTCTTGATCTGCATATTATGAAAACAGGAGAAATATATGGGCCGTATATCTATTCAAATAGCCTCATCACAAAGGCTTCATCTGTTCAAGACAGGGCAATACCTAAACAGACATGTAAGAATGCAATCTCAAAAGCATCCCTTACAAAATATCCATCACATTATGTTTGTAGTGAGAGTTGAACAACAATAATATGGATGGGTGCTTTTTAATAAAATTAGGAAATACTGATATATTATATAGGAAATTACGTGTACTGTACCAAAGTAAATAAGGCATCACATTAACAGTTTCATAAAGGTTTTCCTATAGCTCAATTGGTAAAGCCTTAAATGTGTGTGTAGATTTGGATATAAGCATCTGTCAAATGCATAAATGTAAATTTCATGTTAACTTATTAGCTTTTGTTCACCCCTCTACTTTTTACATTGTAAATTATTAATGCTTTCTCTTCATTAGACAGTGGTTGTTGTTACATTATGACCAAAAACAACCTATATGTTTGGGTGATATTGTGCAGTGAATGGAGCTGTTTTGATAAGCTCCAATGAGCAGACCCTTCAGGTTCAACACAAACACTCAGCAGCAGTTGCACAGCTGTGATGTAATGAACATGCATGCTACTTCCTTTGTGCAGACAGTAGTTTTCTATATTCTGCAATTAAGGGTGAATGTGCAATGCAGCACAGGGTCAATACAAAAAAAATACTGAAGAAGAAACCTTCTTCTTTCATTTAGTGCCTTGTTGAGCTTATCTGGAAGAAAAGGTTGCCAGTGGACTCACATCCCATCATGAAAGAAAGACTACTCATTATTTCAATTCTGTAAAGGTGGGTGGCACTTAACATCCTACCAAAGAGGTACAGGCCAGTTTAATTGTATGTCCAATTTGAATGATGATAAAAAGGAGAAATAAACATAAAGGAAAGTCAAAGGCTTTTTTACTGACCATGGCATGCTCAGGTTGTTAAACAGGTGCCTCTATGAAAGAAAAGAAAGCATGGTTTGGATTATTCAAAACATTTTTGCAAATAAATTAAAACAGGCTTTTAGGTTGGTTTTGTCAATGTCCGGTTAGATGACAGCAAGAAATACACATCTTACAATAATAAATGACAATGTTTAGTGGGTCCCTTTCATTTATAACAGAGCCACTTCACAGGAGATATTTGATTAACACTTGCCTCAATGAATTTAGGTGCCCTCTTTTTACCGTGCACAAATTAGAACCTTTTTTTGTTTTGTTTATAAAATATCTGCTCACACACTAAGGCAAACAGTTTTTTTGGTCATTCAGTCATTCAATATTGCTCTTGCAAATATTCCATAGTCAAAGATTTAAATCACAGATATAGGGATGTATGTGTCTGTTTTTCTCCAATGGTGAGCCTTAATCCATTAAGCAAGGTTGAGGAGGCTGTTGAATGTGTAAAGTCTGTACCACACAGACTTTATTAAAGAATTTGCTAACATTTTATTGGAAGTATTGTTGATGATTTTAACATCCATGTGGATAATGAAAAAGATGTATTGGACTTGGCTTTCAAAGACATTTTAAACTATCAGGGTTTCACAACATGTGTCAGGACCCACTCATTGTCGTACTCATACTTCTGATTTAATTCTGTCCTATGGTGTAAAATGATGATATTAATATTCTGCAGCAAAGCGAAGGCATTCAGATCACTATTTGGTGTCCTGTTTAATACATTTACCTATGGATGCAAAATCAGCTCCTTTCTACAAGTACAGTAGAATGATAACTTCTGCCATTAAAGACTGAACTGTCTTCTTGTTAGCATAACAGACACCTTTGAAAACCTTGATAACACAACAGAAAATGTTAACTCTCTTTAATGTTAAATCTCTTTTCTAACAGCTTAGGCAACCTCTATGCTTAAAGAAGATAAAGGACAGCAGCACAACACCATGGTATAACGAGCATACCCACACCCTAAATAGAGCAGATAATGGACCGAAAAATGGAGCGCACTTGCAGGTAAACAAAACTAGAGGTATTCCGTACAGCAAGGAAGGACAGTTTTTCAAACAACAGAAAGGCCTTAAAAAGCTCATGATCAACCTACTTTTTAAATCTTTTAGAAGGAAATAAACATAACCCTAGACATTTATTTCCTAAATGACCCAAAAATAAAGCATCAACTGCTTCTGACAGTCAATATCATAGCAGTGATGATTTTATGAATTTCACACAGTCACAGGTAGGGCTCAACCTGTGCAAAGCACATGCCCTTTTTGTCCTTACACTCCAAGTGCTCTTTTTATGTTGGTGGTGTTTCTTTCTTATTCAATAAATCAATGCTATTGGTCACCCTTTATGTCTGTCTGTTTTACAACTATATTTAGCCAATGAAAGGTATTAAGAAGACCTTGTAACTAAATCTTGTGACCTTGTAACTAAATCCAATGAAAGGTATTAAGAAGACCTTGTAACTAAACCTTGTAACTAAAATGCGCTCAGACAAACCTCATAACTCCACCACTGTCTTGACTGTGTGATGAAAGCATGATGTATGATGAATGCTGCCGTTTTAACAACGGACAAAATGCACATTTTCATTTTCAATTCTTGTCACCTAGGTAAAATATATTTCTAAGAAATTTCTTGCTCTGCTGATACACTTAATTGATTAACATTTAATCATATCATATGGTCGCAGCATGGTTAAATAATGTTTACGCTGTTAATATGCATGTATTCGCTAGCTAGTTATTTTTTAATGTAGTATTTATACTCTCCGCATGTCTTAACGTGTATAACGTATACACGGTTTTGTTGTAGCACCGTTGTAGTAACTAAAAACATTACAGAATCAGATCATTGTGAATTATTTTATAATGCAGAATATAATGTCTGTGTGTGTTCATGTATATGTGGTTTATAAGGCCAAAATGTCAGATTACTCACCAGCATGTGAGTGTCCTTATATTTTTTTTAAATTGGCCTTTTTTTTAATTTTTATACTTTTTAAAAATTGGCCTTAGATATACCATGATGTGTATGATTTGGCGAGTGTACCCTTTAAGGCCAGGATGTGGCATTTTTATACAATACAATTTCGCAGTACATTTTACAACAATTCGCGGGAAAATTACAAAGTCCATAGTCCAATTTAAAAACTCTGTTTTTCCCATTAACAGAAAAGCATTTTAAATGCTCTACATGAAAAAAAAACATGTGATTCATAATACAGCCAACATTTTTTATGTACGCACAGCGATTACAAATTGCGTTGTTTTGTCGACATTATGATTGACAACTCTACAGACCAATAAGAATACAAAGGACAGTTGCTCGAAGGATGTCATTTTTTCCCCGCAAAAAAAGAGGCCGCGTCAGCAAAGTACAAAGTCACTTGTGCATTTGTAAGATGTTTTTGAACTTTTAAACAATACAATACATTGTACGAGATGCTTTGCTTGGTATTATGTTTCTGTAAATGCCATATTTGTGCTTTGTATATGTTTAATGTACTATATATTGTGTAACGCGAATAACTGAGTAGTGTTTTTATCTCCGTTACGGTGGAGGCTCCAGCCTTATCTCTGTGCCGCCAGCGGAAGCCTTCACCGGAATACTAAACAAATCATCAGAACTACATTTCCCAGCTTGCTTTGCTACTACGCTGATTACGTCCCATCTCTACACCTGAAACTCATCATCATCACTATTTAAACTCTAAATAGATCATTGCGAAGTCTTGATTTGCCTAGTGCATCATTTCTAAGCATTTTTCCTGTTATCTGTATCTTCTCTGTGTATTACCCGGACTGTCTTGTTATCTGATTTTTTGATTGCTGCCTGCCCCGATCTTGTTTTTTGGATTACCGTTAACAATTGATTTCTGCCTGCCTCCGGCCCTCGCTTGTATTCTGATTACGATTCTTGTTTGCCTCTGCTGTTGCTGTTTATTGTGTATGACCCCTGCCTGTTTGACCACGCTATTAAAACATATTGCAAATGGATCCAAATGCTTCTCAGTCTCCGTTACAGAAGACTTCGCCCGAACCGGCTCCAGCAATATTGTCACAGCTGTCTACAGCTATGTTGGTTCAGGCTTCACAGATCGCTGCACACCAACACCAGCTACAGCAACTCTCTCATCTCACTGAGGAGTTAACCAAGGCGCTGCAGAGCTTGCAACTTCTATCTAACGAGCTGAGCACCGCAAGCTCTCCGTCACTCACCTCACAAGCGGCAGTCAGTCCGGTAAGCCCCGTTTAGCATTCCCTGATAAGTTTGATGGATCTCTGTCCAAATGTAAAGGCTTCTTGTTGCAATGCTCATTGTTTGTTAATTAACAAGCCTCCTTATATTCCTCAGAGTCTAGTAGAATTGCATTTGTTTGTTTGCTGCCTAAGGGGAAAGCTTTAGAATGGGCATCCGCTGTATGGAATATGGATGGGTCGAGATTCGCTACGTTTGAGAGCTTCATCGATCAATTCCATGCTGTATTCGATCATCCAGCTGCAGGTAAAAGCCCAGGGGAACAACTATTAACTATGTCACAGGGGTCTCAAACGGCATTTCGCACCATGGCGGCGCAAACTGACTGGACTGAGGACGCTCTGAAACTTCTGTTTTCGTCATGGTTTGAATCCCTCTCTGCATTCTGAACTGGCATGTCGGGATGAGGGAAAGAGCCTCAGAGACTTCATCGGTCTGGCCATACAGGTAGACAATCTCTTACGATCTCGACGTCCTTCTAACCACCTCTTCTCAAGTCTGACAGGAGCTACTCACGAGCTGGAGGCCATGCAATTGGGGTCCACGCATCTAACTCAGGAGGAGAGAAATCGCAGGATTCGTTTTCGTTTCTGCCTCTACTGTGGAGAAACGGGTCATATGAAAGCATCTTCTCCAATTCGTCCGGCTCGTGACACGCTTTTGGTGAGTGCAACTTTAAATTCCCCCACTCATACCAATAGCCTCACTCTATCTGTGTACCTAACAACCCGTGAGAAGGCTATTACTTGTACAGCTTTGGTTGACTCAGGTGCACAGTAAATTTCATCTCTATTGAATTCGCTCAAAGGAATAACATTGCCTTAACCTCCTCTGATTGTTCTCTCACAGTCGAGGCACTAGATGGCCGCCCACTGGGCGCTGGATCTGTTTAACGAACTTTGTATAAGCTCCGACTGACCATTGTGGTCCTACACACAGAAGAAATTCACTTCTACACCATTACTTCACCCCATCATAACATTATCTTAGGACTGCCCTGGCTCCGCCGACATGAACCCAAAATTTCCTGGCGATCAGGTGAGATTTAACAATGGGGAGCGGATTGTCATTCTAAGTGTATTCAGGAAGTAAACCGTTTGTTAATAGCCAGTGCTCGAGTTGCTGATAAACAACTTACCACAACTCACATACCGCCTGAGTATTCGGACCTATCAGAGGCATTCAGTAAGAGAAAGGCGTCACAATTACCACCACATCGAACCATAGACTGTGCCATAGAACTTAAACCTGGTTAAACACCCCCAAAGGGGAGGGTTTTTCCATTATCCCAACCTGAGTCCGAGGCCATGAAAGAGTATATTAAGGAGGAACTTGAGAAGGGGTTTATACGCCCATCAAACTCTTCGCGTCCGCTGGCTTCTTCTTCGTAAAGAAGAAGGACGGGGTCTACACCCATGTATAGATTATAGGGCTCTTAACGAGATAACAGTCAAATTCAGATACCCCTTACCGCTAATTCCTGTGGCCCTTGAACAGCTTCGCCAGGCTAGATACTATACCAAGCTTGATTTACGGAATGCGTATAATCTTATCAGAATCAGAGAGGGACATGAGTGGAAAACTGCCTTTTCAACCACATCAGGTCACTATGAGTACCTTGTTATGCCCTTTGGTCTAGCCAACAGTCCCTCAGTTTTTCAGTCTTTTATGAATGACATTTTTAGAGATATGTTGGAGAAATGGATGATTGTCTACATAGATGATATCCTTATCTACTCTAATAATTGGAAGAAACAAGAACAAGAAATTGGAAGAACAAGATTGACAAACAACCAACACAGACAAGCACCAGGTTAACTCAGCAATGCAGAGATTCGATCTGGCACAGGACAGAAAACGAGAGGGAAATATAAAGGGGAGGCTAACAATCAAACACAGATGCAAACCCTAAAAAGATACTCAGTAAACGAGAGGGGCGGGGTAATAATAGACAACAGAGCACATTGCATGACAAACACCAACTAACAGCCATGTGCTCCAGACAAACAAGAACACAACAGACACAAACCCAGACATGATCAGACCTGATCAGACATATATGGTTATATATAATATGGAAATGTATATAATATATGTCATTGTTGCGTCCTACCCCACCCTCCTGTTATCTTGTTAACATCTCTTCTTCGTTACCCTTATTTAGTTTATTCTCCTCACCTGTTTTCCCTCATTAGTTTCCTCTTTACAGTCTCCTCATGTTTGTTGCCCTTTGTCAGATCGTTTTGGTTTTGCCAGCCTTTTTGGCTGCTATAGTCTTATTGAGTTTAGTCTCGAGTTTTAGACTCCTGGCTTGTTTTGTGTTCTGTTTTTTGTCCCTTTGTTTTCATGCACTCCTCTGGGTTTCCCAATCTGCCCTTCAACCCCTGTTTATTATTATTGTCAATAAACCTTTCTCAGTTACATATGTAACCTCAGTTCCCTGAGAAGGTAACCTCAGTTCCCTGAGAACTAAAAAAGCTCAGAGGGCAAGACTAGCAAATCGAGGAGAAACTTCCTCTCCTTCTCGGAGCTTTTAGGGACAAAGCCCCACCCACTGAGAGATCGCTTGCAAACATCTCGTCAGAGCGAGACATAGGCACGCACTTTTTATTTGCAGCTGCGTCCCTTGACGCTTTGACACAAGAACAACAGACAAATGGCTCCTAAAGCAAAAAAACAAAAAAGCTGATGACACTCTACAGGTGGCCTAATATACTCGCAAGCACACCTGATGCCCATCAGCCACTGCCATGATTAGAAATGTGATTCAGACACCGCTCACATCGGAGGCATTCCCCATAGCATCAAACCAGACGCAGTGTCGAGTTTCCTCAAAATAGAAGTCTATCAGCCTGCAATTGAATCTCTGCCTGATTCCTGACATCTAATTATATTCAGTGTTCATAACTATATATTCAGATTTACATTTTATAAATCCTAAATATATAAAATACATTCAGATTTAAATTTATATATTCAGGGTTCATAATCATATATTCGAGATTCACAACTATATACTTAGAAAGGTATTTAATAACATGAACATATATACAAACACTAACTGTTATTCAAAATCTCAGACGTAGAAACAATAAACGTACAGAAGCAGGCCGTCAACATCCACAAAGATCCACAACAATTCACAACTATCCACAATAACCAACAACCGTGACATGATAAGGGAGAACTTAAATAGGAATACAAATGAATAGGAAACAGGTGATCTTGATTAACTAAACACAGGAAGTAAACCAAATTACACAAAAACGGAACAAAACAGGAAACTACAAAATAAGTAGTTAATTCTGGGAACTGTTACAACATTATGTAAGAGTACATTATGCATGAAATATTGAGATGTATGAATGCATGAAATACTATCAAGCTAAATGATAACAATTATTTCTTACATATGATACCCATGGCACCAGGCACATATAACAGTACATTAACAGTATAATATGATATGCTTACAATTTAAAATGCAACACTTAGAGATAAACTAGCCATAGCAACCCAACTCATTAAATCCTGAAGCTTTATTTAAAATTTGAGCAGTGCCTCGTTTCCACTCTACCCTCCACTATATGTATGCATTTATTACAGAAGTGTGGAGGAGGAGGAGTGAATTGTGTTTTTGTGTGTGAGCATGATTGTAAGAAAGGTAGTATGTATGATGTTTCACGTTTTACTTGAGTTCTATCCCCATAACTGAGGACCTAATCAATCTGCTGGCTCTTAAATTTATTTTTTAAATTGATAATGCATACAAATTATGCTGCATTTATTTAGAGACTTAGAGCAGGTGATTTTAGACACTGTTTTAGATGGACTTTTAAAGCAGTTAGCACAAGGCCAACTCTGAATCCATGACAACAGGTGAGGCTAAGCACACAATCTATTCATGTAAGATTAATATTTTTACAAGGTTAGGGTAGAAGATTTAAGATTTGATAAATTACATAATTGTGTTTGTTTCAAACTGTTATTATAATAATTAAAAGTAACATTGATCAATAAGATAATAACTGTACAAAACCTGTAGCCTGCTACTGTTACGATATTTGTAATTCACCAAATTGGGGAGATTATCTCAAAATATACTTTAAATGATCAAAACTTAGGAGACCAGGAGAACACAAAACACCATAATCAAACATCAAAATCAACTGAGGACTGACCAAGAACTAAACAACACCAGGGGATATTTATACACAGAGTAGCTAAACAGGAAAAAGGTGAAAACAACTGGTAACTAGGGCAATCAAGGAGGAGCTAATGATGCACTAATTTACAAGATAATGAAATGTGACATTCATCCCCCTTTTGGAAGGTGTATCCTTACTCTGAAACTGAAATTATACCTAAGTTGTGGGAGAGGGGGCAAAAACAGACACAGAGTCCAAAAGAAGAAGGGAGGAGGTCTAGGAGGTGAGCATGGAGCTGGCATATGGACTGGAGAGGCCAGCCGAGAGCTGAAGCTGATGGAGGGAGGAGCAATTAATTTTTTAAATAAAATTTAATGATGTGATTTTTGTCAGGTTAATTTATTTGATCAGGGCAGTTATTTTCTTATTACAAAACAGTGGAGAAATAACAACAAAACACTAGCGTCTTATAACTTCTAACGATAATTTCGATGTTGATATGTTTCTCATTGGCATGACATGATGAAGCCACTTGTTACACAAATACTCCCCAAAATCATTCAAATACTATACCATGATTACCAACCTAAAACAAAGATGTCTTTTGTTTAACCAGGGTCAATACTGGTGTTTCATGTTAAAAATCTGTGAAATCACACAATAAGCTAAGTTATGATTGAGTTGTAGGCTCATTTGCATTGAAGTTTACATTCTTGGAAGTCTTTTAATTTAATTATTTTGTAGATGATAAATACCTAGTAATATAGTTACATATAGGTTAAATGTCATTTAACCTTTACATTTATTTTAATTTATTGTTCTGGCTGTTTCCCAGAACAACCCAGAGTTAAATGACTAAAGTTCTCAAAGTTACCCCTCAGGTCACAGTGCTATTGGGGATTGAATCCTGATGTTATGTGGTTATAATATTTTTGCTTAACCTCTACCAATATACAGCAGTGCACTGAACCTCATATTACAACTGTCTATTTCATCTTTTTAAGTCTTTTGTCATGACATACGTAGTCTATATATGTATATAACCTTTCTATGTCCAATACATCCTTCTGCTTGTGATTGTAACCTAATAAACTGCCTCAGATTATCATGTTTTAAACAATTACAGAAAATAACAATATTAACATATTAACATATAACAAGTTTAACAGCTGCGCTGACCAAGAGCACACAGATCATTTATCAACTGGTCTGTTCCCTAAATTATTACATCTTCAAACAAAGTCAAGGAAATTTATATAGTAAATTGAACATTGAAGGGTCAGCATTTTTTTTCCCTATTAATCTTTTTCACCCTATAACTTTAAGCCCAGGAGTGCATGATCTGAATTGTATGAGTGTATGAATTCCATTTCAGTGGGTGCCAGAGTTTCATTATGTCTTCCTATTTTCTTGCATGTGTAATTTAGTCAGGTCTACACACACACACACACACATATATCAATGGAAACAGCGTCGCTGTCAGCCAAAGAAAATCATTATTTACTTTCCACTTCAAGATAGATAAACTCTGCCATCTACCAACTATCATAATTCCATGTTTGCAAAGGTGTGTGTGTATGTGTGTGTAAAGAGCAGAGCAACCAGCTGGGCTGTAAGGGTAATAAAGAAGGAGAATAAATAGGGCATGCAATGGAGCCAAGGTAATGCCATTTATCATGGCACTTCTCTGACTCCATTCATTTATCAAGCTCAATGAGGCAGCAAATAGAAAAATGACTATTTGTATCAAACACATCTGCACTCATCCATTGAGGTATTTTATTCCCATTAACATCAAGTAAAATACCCACTTTAACTCACATTGTAGGAATATTTAAGGCTGCATGCCTTTTCCTATTATATATCTCATGTTTCTCTCAAAGCATCATTGTCTCTCATAAATCTTGATCTCTCATTACATGTTTTAGTCTAACAGCATCTATTAACAACAGGTTAATTATTATGTAAAATAATGTTAAATATTGTTATTTATTATAAGTATGTTAAATATTATGCATTTCTCTCCAAAGCAATAAATGCATTTCATTTGCATTTGATAGTCTCTAATTTATATACATAAATGTTCATTCTGTAATATTCTAGATTTTTTTCATTGGGCAGAGCTGCATCAGATAGGTGGATTAAAATAATTAGGGTGTAATGTGCCATGAAACAATCATTATTATGCTCGTTTTAGATGTCTATGGATAGGGTACAAGATTTAAGCTTATTAATTATATAATTGTGTTTGTTTCAATCTGTTATCATAATAAATAACAGTACCCTGATCAATAAGATAATTGATGATAATTAAACTGTACAAAACCTGTAGTCTGCTACTGTTACGATATTTGTAATTTACCAAATTAGGGAGATTATCTCAAAATATACTTTAAATGATCAAAACTTAGTAGACCAGGAGAACACAAAACACCATAATCAAACATCAAAATCAACTGAGGACTGACCAAGAACTAAACAAAACCAGGTGATATTTATTCATCCCCCCTCTTGGAAGGTGTATCCTCCGTAACTGAAATTATACCTAAGTGGTGGGAGAGGGGGCAAAAACAGACGCTGCAGGCTTGAGAGAGTGAGGCGGATGCAGGGGACTGGCAGACTGGAAAGAGTGAGGACCAAGGTAGGGCCAGAGGGACGAAAGAGACCACTTGTGTTTTGTTTGTGTAGTTTAATTGTGATTTATTGCATGTTCCGTAAATAAATTTCAATCATTCTCAAAAACGCATACACATAAAAACAATTAATGAACTAAACCTGAGGCTTTGCTTTGTCTTTGGTAATTTGGGAACCAGAGACTGTAAAAGGTTGTGTGTTATGTGCTTTTGGGTGATGTGTGGGTGTGGGGCTGCTTTGTAATTTTGACCTGGGCCCCACAAACCCTAGTGGTGGCCCTGCACCTGACATTCACTTAAACAGAACATGTTCATATGCAATGATGATTAAAAAAGTTAGGACCTATGTAGACAAAAATTACACACCTCTCTCTCTGCCTTCATGATAATTTATTGGACTGTCAAGTTAGCTTGTTTAGTAACCATATTGTTTAGTAACCATATTACAAAGAAATTACTGATGCAACCCGCATGCAAATGGATTTGAGCAAGAATAAATAATACATATTACTGTAATTTGTTGCACCTGTGTAAACACACACGATCAGATTTTTTGGTATCCAATCTGAGCCACTTTCAAATGTGGATTTAAATTGGATACATAACCAGTGGTGGTTCTACATTGAATTGCTCCCCGGGCGAGACTCCCTCCCGGCGCCCCCCGACAACTATGTTACTACAATGGGATCACTCGGGCCCGACCCGACTTATTTCTCTGCCGACGTCATGCTTGTTCGAATTGGTCATTTTTTGTCATTTGTAGCGGCAGGTCTGCCTCAAAAAGAAGAGATCTCTGTCACATTCGGGAAATGAGATGAGAATGAGATTTTGGTCACAGCATCGAAGTCTGCACTATTGCTCTCTGACCAGGATGCTCTGTCCAGGGTGCAGGATGAGGCGAACGTAGAGCTTAAAGTGGTACTTTTCAGACCCTCCACCCTGCCTGGAACATTTGTGGTTTGATGATTGGTTTCTAAGCTGCAAATGGCATGTTGCTAAAACATTTCAAAATGTCCAGTGTTCCCTTTTCATATCAAAAGACTGAGAACTAAGGAACAATAGTCATGTTAAAAAATGTTCTATATTGATGTACCTTTTGCTGCTTTATCTTTTATTTTTACATTTTTATATAATGCATAGACTACACTGTTAGCCCGGATTTTATATCTAATTAAACAGTTTAATTGCAATATACTTAAATTATTTAAGATTTAGTGCATCACTATAAAAATGTAAGTAAATTCGACTACTTTTGCAGACATAGTTAAATGTGTAAATAATTTTAAGTTTAATGGATTCAATTTAAATGTTTTTGACTGACCACGCCCACTTACCCCCACACTGATAGCTGTTGAGCAGTTTTAGGCGATGCCGTTTTCGCCTGGTTGAAGCTGTTTGGATATTTGTAGAATTGCATAAGAATAACTAAACGTTTCATCCAGTTTTTGTTTCATTTTTACGCCGAGAGGTTGTTTGTGAGTAACGTTAACACTACTGGAAAATAAGTGCGTCTTGAGCACATGACAGGCGAATTCGGCAGCCCTAAGTTGGTCATGACATCGGCTGTTCATTTTTTCTTCCTTCCCATCAAATGGATGTTTGTGTGTAATGAGAAAAAGAACATTATTTTGAACAATTTACGACATTTCCCTTTTTAACTCGCAAGATTTTTTACTGCCAACTGGTTGGACAGTAAAAGAAGAAAGGCCTTGCTAGTCAGATTTATCTGAGCTTTTACGTCAGACAATGGTGTTTTTTTGCGTTGTTTTTTGTCTACATCAGTCTACTCCTTTTGACTGTTGTCATTATCTCTTTTCTTTATATTCTGTTTTTGACTTTTTTTGTGTACTTTGCTTTTTTTTCTCTTTTTTTCTTGTCTTCTCCATTCCAAAGTCTCTTCATTTTTTCTCCCCTGACATCTGCTATACTCTCCCACGTTTCTTTTTTATCAGATGTATACAAACAGGAAGGGAGATTACAGAAGGAAAGGTCCTTCTGTTCTCTCCCTTCCTGTTTGTGTACATCTCCTCTTTTTCCTGTTGTTTTGATCCCAAAATCTATAGAATTTGTGGGAGGTTCAATATTTAAATACATGTCTATATCCCAACCAAACTGTGTTGTATAATATCTTCCAGACCACTAAAGCCAACAGATGTTAGGTCCCTTTGCCTTCGTGGACTGCCGGTCATTTTGGGGATGACCTTTCTTCCTTCTTTAAGACCTGCTCTGTAAGTTATTAAATTGTTGTAAATGTTGCAGGTGTAAATTAATCCATTAATGAAGACTGTCTGCTGCTAATTTTCAGAATCGTTTAATGAATATATCCCAGACTTTTTATTTACAGACTGAAAATGTTTATTTACAAAATAAGTCAAATATATTTTTTTAAAGGGTTAGTTCACCCAAAAAGAATAATCCTGTCATCTGTTATCTACTCTCATGTAGTTCTAAACCCATATGTCTTTCGTTCACATGAAGGTATTTTAATGATATTCGATTCTGTCCCTCCACTGACAGTCTACGGAACTAGCGTAACATCATATACTTGTTTTAAAATTATGAAGGGTAAATACATAATTTAAGTGATCCAGGTGACTCCAGTGGTTTAACAATGCATCATGGTGCTCTTGTGAATGTGAGTAAGAGAAGTATATTTTGTGAATAATAATGATGCTTAAACTGCATAGGGTGTGAGTGGATGGAACACATCTCAGATTTAATTAACAATAACTTAATGTGCACTGAAGATGAATGCAAGTCTTATGGGTTTAAAATGACATGAAGGAGAGTAATTAACGACAGAAGTTTTTTTGGGGGGTGAATAAACTCTATATATATGAAAGGGAAAAACCTTGACCAATGTATTTTGAGTTTGAAGAACAGATAAACAGTTTTACCATAATTGCATTTATACATTACAAGTATTGGTAGTAAAACTGCCATAAATGTGGCTTGGCAGCTATAGTGAACATTTTTTCTGTTTTGTGCATGACTCACTTGTTTTATATTTTTACATTTCAAAAACAACAAAGAATTATTTAACTGGCATGATCTTATTTATTTATGTTTTGTTAGGATGTCACTGACGAAGACTCATATCACCAAATTCCATTAGGAATCCTCTGCGTCAATGCAGAAAGTCCACAGCTAAACCCTTCCAGAGTGTGCATCATCTTGGAAGGCAATTCAGTGATGGAACCAGACAACCTGCCTCTGTCCTTCCGTCTTCTTTTCGGACTGATTTATGCCCTACACTTGGACTACCCAAAGTGTATGAAAAACACTTTCCTTTTTATCCAGCGGGTATTTCTTAACCTTGGAAAGGTTGAGCTGGCACCCAAAATTCAATCTTTGAAAAATCAGCTTGCGGTCACAATGTCAAATGGTCTCCTCCACAAGAATGTTGGAATGATTGTTTTATGGGATTTATTTATTTTTATTTAAATTCATTCATTTCTTTTTATTACTCTCACTGTACTGTGAAAGTCACAGTACTGTGCCAAGGTCAGATTTTGTTCAGCTAAAGCTTTTATTCTATTATTATTTGAGTAGATGCAGTGTTAGGGGAAAAAGTAGGAAACCTGCTAAACTTGAAGGCAAACTTGTTTTAAACTTGTCTTCACAGTATTGTTGTATTTTGAGAAGTTTTATATAAACAAAAAGAAAAAAGAACCTTGTGTGATTTGCTTTTTTATGTAATTTAAAGCAATTAAAAAGATAAGTGCACTGTAAGCCTGGATGAGTTGAGTTTACTTAAAAAATTAGAGGAAACTGGTTGCCCTAAAAAAATTGAGTAATGTTTACTTGACAACGTGAGTGAACATTACTTAAAGATATGAGTGTGGAGTAACTGGACAGAAATTTAAAACATTAAGTTAATTCAACTTAAAATAATTGTTAGAACCACTCGTATCTTTAAATTATGTTCACTCAAGTTATCAAGTAAACATTACTGGGTGGGTTAAATACTGAGGATAAAATCTATGGGTCACCATACTTGGTCTGCACATGATCATTTCACTCATAAACCAAATACAATGCAAAATCATTACCATGACTCTTTTCTATCCTACCAGACAACAACAACCTACTGAAAAATACTGGAATGGTGAAATGTATGGAGATACAAAAATGTCTGAAATATGGATTTTTACAGCTGTAATGACATCACATTTGTCTCTGTTTTCTCTGGCTTATTCTCTCTCCCCTCACCATGTCAGTCTCCAATCAACCCCCATTCACTGATGCATCTCATGAGTGAAGAGCCTGGCTCAGTAAAACTCATCGGCTGTCTATTGTCACAGAAGAAGAATGCCTTTATACGGTCAATATGATCTAAGCTTTGCCAGACTCCACTGCATTGGAAAACAAATGAGAATTGTACAAGTATTCACAATGGAAAACAAAACTGTAAAAGAGATTTCAACCATAAGCATTTCAGGTATGGAGATAGGAATGATGACTGTTAACTATTTTATTAGATTATCAGAGTCCTGTTGGATATTTTATTATCCTTATAATTACGTTATTTCTGATGGATAGCTGGTTGATATTCACCGTAGCTGGTAAAAAAAGCTTTGGAATGTGTGGACTAAACCACCATCAGAAAATCTGCTCTGTTATTTTGGGATGAAATGAAACACTGCATGTCTGTTTCACATTAGACCACCACCATTTTCTCGCATAATTTCAGTTTCAAAATCTTAGTATTGGTTCCAAATTATTCCTTCAAGATTGTTCTATACATGCATCTGACAAGAGATGATCATGTGAGTGACATAAAATGCATATACCTTCAGTTGCATAGTTCTCGGAGAAAGCTGTTGTTAATCTTGCTGGAATCTATTTCCTCATCCATTGAGAAACGCGCTGATTACACTGACACGCGCAGAAAGACAACGCGCTATCCATGATCTGCGCACACGCGTTCAGCATAGAGTCCTGCGAGCAGTGAATGACAATGGTACCGAGGACCAGGAGTAAGTCGGTGCAGGTGTCACAAGGCGGGCGGTCTGCAGTAAACCGTAATTGAATTTAAAGTTGAAAGCATGTCATCCAAAAATACAAGCAGCATCCAAATCCACGCTGTGAAATCAGTGGTCATGCAGTGTTTGACGTGTTTTAGATGTGGCCGGCTACGATGCCTCAGATTACCGGCGTATATTGCCCGTTTTCCGCTCTGTCTCTCCCGGTAAAGTGCTGACGTGACATTCCTAACGACGCGCTGCATCTGACTGGCGCTGCTGCTGCTCGATTCGCCGGGTGAGTTCAATGACTCCTCCCCTACAGTGCGACTCTGTCCACCTGCGTCAGCATCACCCAGCATTGTATCACCCAGATGCCTAAGATTCTGTTTAAACAGAATTGAAGGAGTTTATTCAAGAAATTATGGAAGCCCGTTCCCGCCACTGTTGAGAAAAAAATATGAATGTCGAAAATAATGACTTAACATCTCATAATAACGAGAAACGTTCTCTCGGAAATCTGCAAACAGTGATCTTAAGTTTTACCGAATACCATCAACCCACACTCCTTTTAATGCCAACCGCAGACGTCTTTGGTTACAAGCCCTCAGAAGAGCCGATTGGAAAGAGGACCAAATTAAAAATGCCCGACTCTGCAGTTCACACTTCATATCAGGTAAGTTAAAGTAACGCTAAATCAGACACATCACTCGGTTTGGCTTACAGCAGTAAAATATAAGTAAATAATGAGTTAACAATAAAACACAGCTAGTCTCGTAAGCTTGGCTAGTAATGTTAGAACTTGGCTAATAAGTTATAGCAAACTATCGTACT
>JAZGTI010004452.1:0-28095 GCA_036877585.1 Botia kubotai | reverse complement strand
ACTATATGTCAAAATTTAATTTCTTCTGCAGTACCACTCTGTACTAGTGAACACTAGGTCATACGTACCATATTTGTGATGATTACTACAAAACTTTTCAATGTCCTATTTACGGTCAGTAAAAAGTGGTAAAAATATCAGTTTTCTTCTGTTTACAGGCATTTAAAATACATAAAGTACATTTTATAAAAAAAGTTTAAAAACAATTTCACATAATGTCTGTATGTTGAATTTTAAAAGTGAACAAGTAAAATTTATTGTTAAATACCAAAACTCAGTGGAGTATGTTAAACAATATACTCAGTGGAGTACATACTCAATACCATTATATGACATCAGTCTAAAAAACTTTGTTGAGGAATTGAAAGTATAAATCATACAATCGATGCAGGCCAAAAAAAGAAAAACAAATACTCCAAAACAAGCAAAAGACAGCAAGGAATAAAGGCTCGTGTGAACAGGTTAACATTGAAGACCACTTAATCCTCACCTTTCCCTTCCTCCTCTTGTCCCCTCCAAAAAACTTTCCGATCTGATCCATAACTGTTGGGTTCTTTTTACTGCGACCCAGCCTGAATGTTGACTGCGAGGAGCTTGCAGAAGCCATACTGATCATTCACTTTGATATGGTCAGTGGTGTTTGTTGTCTAAGTAAGAATCAAAATAAGAAGAGATGAAGTGTGGAGTAAATTTACTCAGGGTCCTACTCTGCACACTCTGAACCGCACTCTGAGCCTGTTCCGCCGTGTTCCTGGATGGTCTGCAGCTCATCGGACTCCGATGGGCGGTCTTTGAAGGTGTTGTCCTCACGGCCCGGGGCATCTCGAGAGAAAAGGCGGACCAAGTGTGGGCGGGGCCCTGAGGCATTAAGTTCAGCTGTGCTTGGCTGGTTCCAGCTGCTCTGATGTACTGCAGCGTTCATGGAGTCAGTCACCACTGGACTCTTGCTGTAGCAGCCATTGTTCTTGTTCATGTCCGCCTCACCAAGGCCTGCACAGAAACAGTAAATACAGAGTTATCTGTGATACATTCATGCTTGACAGGCACTTTTATTCAAAGAGACTTACAGTGCATTTAAGTACAGTGTGCCGCCTGGGAATCAAAATCACGCCCTTTGCGCTGCCAACGCAATGCTCTACCACTTGAGCTACTGTATTCATTGCCTTACCAAAATGAATGATCCAAAATCACCTTCATAAACATGAAATATTTACAAAAACAATTGCTTTTTATCAGGCAAGAGGTTCTTGTTCTTTTAATTTAAAAGATCCAGATTTCAGAGGAGTGCTTCCTCAGAGGTCATTAGGTTTGAACCCAGTGCAATAAGACAAGGCCACAATTGTACTGAAGCGAGAATCTGCATTCTAGAGTTTCTGACAGAGGTGCATTGTTCAAATCACACAGTTATTGTACAAGGACAAAGGAAATTCTGTGACCGTAATAACTTCCCCGGTTTTTGCGAACTGACACTGATTTCATTTCTGAACTCCATCATGTAAGGCCTGGCTGGTTCTAAATGGTTCTTTAGAACATAAAAAAATTACCTGAACGCCTTGTCCATTGTACCTTTTAGGGAGTAGAACTTTCTATTTAGATCAAGTACAAGGACCTTTATGGCCCAGCAACTTTTTTTATGTAAGCCCCCGACATTACTGTAATGTACCTCTATAGAAGGGGAAAATAGGGTTATTAAAAGATTATGGCATCTCCTAAAAAAAAAGAAAATTATACTACACTGTAAAAAACACCATTTGTAGATAACAACTACACTGTGAAAGCTATCCACTTGCTATAAAAAGTACTCAAAATATGCTGTTGTTGATAATGGTAATATTAGCTAACAGATGTTTTAAATAGGACTAATTTGACAATCCAAATAAGTCTACTACACAGTCTACCAATCACGTTAAATTACCTCGTTAAAAAATAATGCAATTTATAACTATAAATATTTGATGCATAATAGGAAAGTAAATATACACTGCAGTACTTATTGACATCACGATACGATGTCAATTCTCATATAGATACGATATTTGCAGATACTTGCATTCTATTCCATTCTAATTTCTATTCATGTGTATATTGATTGATTTTTCGGTATTTAGATACTATGTGCCTAGTTTACACAGCCAGTTACAATTTTATTCTCACAAAACTCACAAATGCAACAAAAATACATAACATAAATGTTTAATTAAACTCTTTGAAAACTGCACATCCAGTGTCTTTATTAGGATATTTACAACAAAAAAACACTTTGGTTTTTATATTTTTTTAAATAAAAAAATAATAAATAATGAGCACATGATTTGAGATGAAAATGACTATTTTGTTTCTTTCTTTAATTCCATGTTTTCTTTTTAAATGCACTGACAAGTTTTTTCAGTGCATATTTCCCGAGTATTTTATCTGGCACGGCAGCGTTTATAAATTAAATGCTTTTTCACTGTCCACCCATCTATTTCCCCAAAATACAAAATATTTCCATACCCACGATTTGCATTCAACAGCAGACGTAAAATCTGTGTCTGTCATTTCGCTACGTGCTTTGGCGAAAATGCGCAACAGATGTCACGTTACGTGAAGATGTGGAGAGTACCAAAAGAAGTACCTATATTTTACGAACCCGTTTAAAAGCATAGGTACTATATAAAAGTATCAATATTTTGTGTGTGGCATCGATGCATTGTATCATTAGACATTTGATCATTTCGATGTTTTGTTACACCCCTACCCAAAATGCTGGGTATGGTGTCATTTAGTTCCCTTTCAATGTCAGTCTCTCGATGTTGCTTCATGGTAATGCTATAACGAAACACCTTGCTTTGAAAACTGCAGCTTCTGGTTTTCGCCTTGTGCATTCGAGCAACAAAGAATGACACTCACCGCAGTGATGACGGCTTTATGGAGGATGAGCTGTCCAAGGCTGACTAAACATGCCACAAATTGCTCAGGCATTTGCCTCACCCCTGCTGACATCCGTGAATAGCTCCAAGACATGGGGATAATTTTATACTAACCCCTTTCAAAAAAGGTAGTCGCAGCTAATCTTTGCCCCTCCTCATTGCTGAGAGTGAAATTGACCAAGATGTACCCCAATAAGCTGTGCCACACCACCAAAAACATTGCTGGAAAGACACACTGCTGCAGGCCATTTAGCATCAGCCCACTTAATGGCTGTTTTGCAAGTGTTTCAGATTAAAATGCTAAAATACCTCCAAGAGCACAGCCCAGAGCCTCAGGCAGCAGGCTTCCAAGTCAATAAAAGCCCTCTCTAGAAAGTGCTACCACATATATCAAAATGGGTGTTAGACATAATATGAAACAGATACATCCTCCAGTTCGCTCATATGCCACCCTGTTTTAACAGTGTAATGTCTGAAGTTCAGGGTCAAAACACCCCACTTCCAAGAACAGAGATCCACGGTCTCCTCGCAAAAGGGGCTGTGTATGTGATGCTGTTTGGGGAGCATGACAGCAAATTTTATAGCCATTATTTTCCGCTATAAAAGATCCAAGTGGGCTCCAGTCTATTCTGGACCTGCGTTGGCTGAACTGTGCTCTAGCAACAAGACAATTTAAAATGATCACAGTAAGACAGGTCCTTGTGTTAGTGAAGCTGGAGAACTGGTTCTTTACTAGATTTACGAGATGCTTATTTTCACATTTAGATAGCCCCCACCACCCGTCCACCCCCTTCTTGTAAGATGCATCAACTCTTACCCCCTTTTAAGACTAGCGAGGGCTCTTTTGCTGTGGGCAGATCAACATCATCTGTTCTATTCTATTCACTATTCATGACCGCAGCCATTTGAATTACAGAGCAGACATGCTATATTGAGACAGGGGGCAGCCTTTACAGAAGAGTAAAGATTACATCCCCAGACAGTAAACATCATATGGGAGATATTAAGGGAGGTGGATATTTTTGCATCTTCCGAAAAACTCACGCTGTGTTTCTCTTTAACGGAACAGTCCACACTGGGAGTGCATGCGCTAGCTTACCACTGGCCCGGCAGAACCCAAATAGCTGCTCCCGCCAGAAAAATTCTGCATCTGGTTTTTCTGCACTGTACTTAAGGAAAAGAAGTCAGTGCTGCTGGTTGAGCCGAAATGGCCCACACAGCCTGGTTTCCAGACCTCTCTGAATTATTGACAGGTCCCCCCGGCCCATCCAGCAGTGAAGGACTCAATCTGGGAACCCAACCCAGAATTGTAAAGCCTCCATGTCTGGCTGCTCAGTAGAGCACACAAGAGTTAACACTTTTTGCCTCAGCGAGTGTTACACATCATAGCCGAAGTGTGAGCCCCCTCTACCAGGAGTTTTTCAGAATTGGACTTTGAATGCAATACCCATGGCTTACGATTCACATAATGTATGGTCCTATTAGTGTGCGAGCCCACTTTACTAGAGGTATGGCTTCTTCATGGGCATGGATGAATGGGATGTCTGTTGAGGGCATTTGTTTGGTGGCAGGACGTGCTTCCCCGAGCACTTTTTCTAAATTGTACAAGTTAGATGTGACTTCACTAGCATCTAGCACCCTCTCCACTTAACAGGCCTTTTACAACACACTAGTCTCTACAAGCTCGGCCTGTGCATATACATCAGCTGGCCAAGAACCGCTCCCTCCACTCTAGAGCTTGGTGTGCTTTGTACTTTGTCAAGTTGTGGGACAAGCAAGCATGGTGTTTTCAACTAGGTCCACTGCTTGGGCTGTTGTTACAAAACGAATACAAAATACAAATAATTTGTCATTACAAATTATTAGCTCTGCTTATGATGAACTGACTAAACTAAACATTGAGAGACAGATATTCAAAGGTTTCTGTTGTAAACTCAGTTCCCTGAAATAGGGGAACAATGCAATCATGCATGACCTTTTTGCTAGGGGTTTTCGCCAAAAGTGCCAAGTGCCACCCTAAATATGGCAAGTTCCTGCCTTTAATTTGCACTTTTGAACGTTGTTGGACATTGCAACGCAATGTCAGTATGCCAATCAGGCTTTAGTATTTAAGAAGATACATGTTTTCCCATAGCATCAACAATTCAGGGAACCAAGGTTATGCTAGTAACCATTTGCATTAGATTAGAGATATTTGCATTAACCCACCCTTACACAAAATTCTTACACAAAAATTCTTCAAACAATGCTAATGTACAAAACAGTAAACAGAACACAAATGTTTTACAAAATCGCTACATAACAGAACACAACAATTTTGTCACGTAAAATAGCACTTAATTTTAACATTAAGCGTCTTCATGTAGTCAAATTACACAGCATTACTGTGTTCCTGTGTTTCCATTAATTTATTATTTATTAAAAACATTTTCACACACTTTATTTTTACAGTTAGGGTTCAGAAGAAAATGTGAGTGATGCTTTGTCTGTGCAACAGTTGTCACAATGATCCTACAGTTTTGTGGGTGGTTGACATGGCATTTTTATGTGACTACAACGCTTTCTTTTGCATGCTTTATTATTAGACTTTTAGAAGTTTGATAATTTCCCAACAAGAGCATGGTCTGACGGATCTTCCATGTACTCACTACAGAACAAAAGTTATGCAACAAAGTTTAATATTCAGGGTAGGTATTCCACTTTTTTAAGTTAGGTTATTTATTAATATTTAATACTGCACTGAAATTTTTATTAATAGTTATTAATAGTTCCTCAAAGAAGAAATATTTTATAGATTGATAGTATTTATGAGACAACATTATCCCAGAGTAGCTGAGCAACAATCCCCCACACAGTATGTGGCAGTGGGACTGAGGCACGGAAAGCATGTCCCCTAGAAGGACTGCAGGCATGCGGTTTGTGCCCAGGCTTCCCACCCCTGCATGAAATCCTTTCTGTGATGGCATTCATAAGAGTGCAAGGGCACCCACAGGCCCAGCTGACAGTCACTCGTCTGTTTGACTGTCCTGATCAAGCACAAACCAGCAATTCCTCTAACACTCACACTCTGCTTATGTTACAACCACTTATTCAGGGCTCTAAACTAAATAAAACTAGACTAAACTACATGCTGGACTGTCAGCATGAAGAAAAACCCATTCTTTCTATGTAATGAAATCTATTAAACTAGGTTTACTAAGAGCAAAGAATATTTAAAAAACTAAATATAAGAAAATGTAAAAAAAAAAATATTTCTGTGAGTTGTGTTTGTCTTTGAACACAGCACTACAACTCATGGGTGTTTGAGTCAGTGCAGTAAGAGTGGGACAGTCAATAATGGGTCCCACGGTTCTGCAACAGTCAGCAACACCAAACCTGTGAAGACTAGATGCCTGTCCCCTTTAAAACTTGTAAGACTATAAACACTTATAAATGTTGTCTGGTTTCAAAAAAGTCACTTTTCAACAATGTCCTTTTCAAAATATGAATTACAAACAATTATACTAATTGTATTAAATTAATTGTAACGTGCTGTATGATGCTGGCACTTTCCATAAATAAGGTACAAAACAGTGTTTTTTTTATTATGTTACTATGCTCTTTAAAGGGAGAAACTGCTACATATTGCATAAAACAAATACAACTTTTTGTTTACATAAAAATAATAATTCCAAATTAATCCTGTTTATGTTTATTTTGGTCTGTCCCCTAATATTAATTAAATTTTAATTGTAAATAAAAAAATATATAAATGAAAATTAGAATTTTAAAAATTATAATTAAACAAATAACATTTTAAAATGTATCATTTTATGTATAATTGTTAATTGTAATTACAAGAACAGTTATATAATATTTAGTTTGACCTTAAGATTTTTTAAGGTTAAACACCTTTCAATGACATTTTCACTATTTTTTTGTTGTTGACTCAGATGGATACTTGGTGTATATAGAAATGTTGCCACTCGAGAAAAGAAAAAAAAGTTGCCACTCCTACAGGCAGAAAACTTGTCATTTTAATTTGATTAAAATACAATGACAAGAATTAAGAAAAATGTGTGTGGTTGCTTCTATAAGAGAGCACTCGGACAACTACAACTACACTACAACACTAACTACACTACAACAACTACATTAATAAAATATTATGGAAAAAGTTCCTAGACAGGGAAAGAGAGAAATAAAGTTGACTAGAGATCCCTCTAGTTGAGGCAGAACAATGACGTTGAGGCCAAGAACAGTGAGCCAGTGACAGGCAAGTGTGCTTAACAATATCATCTTTTGAATATGGACACAGCAGCCTACACCAGAATCTCTGTACCAGCTGGTGTTAGCTGCAACAACCTAAACATGCTCCTTTATCTGACTGGAGAAACACCAGTGTGGCATCATCCACATACTGCACATGATCGCAAATACATACAGACACAGCTGTCCATTTTTTGTAGTGGCACAAACACCTTGTTTGCACAGTATAATCATTTTATTTTGCAATATATACTTTTTGTTTCATTGGCTGGAATTTATGAAATAAGTGAAATAAAATTATTTGCAAACAAAAACTTTGCATATTGTGTAGAATTACTATTTATTATTAAATACTGTGTATTATTGTATATTACCTAAAGAAAATTCTGTCTTGTTTGTTTGGTTTTCAGGTTTCACCAGGTAAAATAAAACTTAAATTGTAATGACTATTATGACTGACACATATGTCTATGATGCTAATGTATTGAGTATTAAGTATTGTATTATATTGTGTATTGTTTAATGAAAATAAAAAATGAAGTGTTCTTTCTATTACTTAAATTATACTTCAACTATAATGACTGTTATGACTGCTGCATATGCCTGATGATATGATGATGATACAATGCATTTAATGAGTAAAGGCAGAAATAAATACAGATTTTGCTGAGTTTGCTATCTCCCTCTAATAATAAAATCTGACACCTGTGTGTTCTTGTTAGCAGATTCCCTTACTGCCCTGTTTTCAGAGCACCAGAGTGAACTAAATTGTACCCTAATGACCTTTTTTTTAGCTTTACCTTGTTGCACTGCCGGGGCCTATTATGGATGAAAGATCTTATAAATTAAAGAGTGCTGTCCTTGCAGAATGATAGGTGAAACAGTCCAAAACTTTGTTTCACAAAACAGTGGATTTACGTGTTAAATTAATTAAAAAATAAATGAATAACAGGGGAAAATGTGCTTACCAAATACCTCATCCTGTGACTCTGATGACTCTGCAATTATCTGTCCAGATACTGTTGAAGATCCCTTAAAAAACCAAGACAAAAGGTTAACAAGCAAAGTTTTACATTTATAACCCAAACATGCTTTCAAAAGAAAGATTTCTTGTTTGGTAAAGCTACCCAACATGACGCCACAGATCCATACATCATCTATACTGCTTAAACCTTCTGGGGTCATGGACCCTGACCAGCTATCTCAGGCTGTGACACCACTAATATAAGAACCATCAACAGATCATGTCCTGTTGCTCGACGTCATTGTCTACAACAAAAACAAAATCTTTATATGCAATTGCTTTATTGTGTGCAATTTGTCATTCAGGTCAATGTCTTGTAAAATAAGTCAACAGAGAGATATGGAGGCATACATACTTAAGTAAAGGTCAAAAGGTAGATACAGATGGAACGCGTTTAATGAAAGGATAACCAATTGCCTTCATCCACATTTTACCAGACAACATAGTTGTGATGAGTGTGTGCTGTTACAAAATTTATTCACACCTTCTGGGTGGTCTGGAGACCTCTGTTAGTTGAGAACATAGCAGCATCTGCTTATGCTAGTTTTGTGCTAGCTGACATGACCCTTGTATTGTTCTTTGGCTGTTCTTCTTTGCCCACTATTCTTGTCCACTACTGAACAAGCATGTCATGCCCACATGTGGTCTGTGTTCTAATTGTCTGACCCTTTAAGAGAAAGGACAATTGTGAGGAAAAATTGCGGTAGAAGGATGATCTGAATATTAACTTTATTCTGGTCTTGGACAGGCTGGAAATCATAAAAATGTGATGTTGATAAGAGCAAGCAGAATCTTTTGAATCCAAGCACAGCATGATTCCATGATTGATGTGAATGCAAAAGCAACATTTCTCCCAACATCACGCTCCATTCTGGTTTATCAGCTCATGTATCATACTTGTAACAGCAAGTAAATTTGAACACATAAAAAGGTTGACCGTTACATTATAGACCATGTTAATTAACAGGATGGTGGCATGTAAGATGACATGTAGAGGTTTACTATTAGCCGTTATCCTCCAGAGAACAGTTTTTGTAGGTGCTTATCCCTTTCCTACATGCATATTTCTCCAAAGAGATGTCGTCAACAAATGTGACGTTTCTGTAGTTTGTGGCCTTATCTTCCATTGATTTTTAAACACTTTTCTGCCTGTTAAACTCTACAGGGCATGTACGAGCATGAATATCTAGAACATAATTTATGATTTCACAACAGATGCATGTGCCAAGAGACCAGGCTTTGCATCCAGGATAGTGAATGCCTTTGCTTTGCGCATGTGTACAATTACCTGTTCTAACATGTTATAAAGAATGTACTCCCAGAATGTAGTTATGACTCCCAAGTAACATTAATAGAACAATAGAATTAATAGAATAAAACTATTAATAGAATTAACAGAATAAAAACAACTATAAACAGTGTCATTAAAGTTCATTACAAAAAAACATTTTAAAACGTACCTTGGAAACAGAAAGTGTGTCACGTTTTCCAAGGTGCTGCCCCATGCTCCTACAACACAATTAAAAAGCAAGACTTATAAATTACGAAGCCTGATAGCACACAATTAAAAAGCAAACCTTTATATAATATAGCATGTATTAGTCTATGTTGAACTGTTTCTAATCTTTGTGGCAGGAAAACCATTTTGGGGCAGAAAAACATGTTAAGCAAGTACATATCTGCTGACCTATCCGATGATGAATGTTTGAAAATCAGTATAAAAACTAAAACACAATTAAAACACAATAAAATTACTTATATCACGTCCATTTTTTGGGTGATCTTAGTTAAATTCGTTTGCACGCTATTTTCAAAAGGTTGGGTCTATTAAAAAGCTTTAATTTTTTGTGAAACACCCTAGGTGAGTATTTTTTTCTGAAAATTCATAATGGCAGGAGTTTTTGAGCATGTTAAGGGACCCAAAGGCCCCAAAAACATTTAATATAAACAACTAAAAACAATAAAGAAAGAAAAACAATAGGACCATTCGCACTTTCAGTGCTTGGTCACTAAATATAGCTTGAAGCAGCAATGACAGGCACAAGCACTATGACCCCATCGCCACCTGGTGCTTCTCAGAAAAACGATGCATGGTTGTTACATGCATTTACCTCCAAAAATAATCAGGGACTATTTTAAAGTCTGATTTAAGTTAGTCTGTTGGAAGTGACACACTTCCTGCTGCCAGTTGGTCCCACTATGACTGTGAGTCACAATAGACACATCACTGCAATCAGCCCACACCACCAAGCATATTTCTCAGATTTGATGTAAATCACTCAATGTACACAAAAAATTACACATCCTGTTGCATTTATTGCCATAAATTGTTTGCCTTGCCATGACAACACCATTCGAGATATCAACAATCCGTTCACAGGTTAGCATGTTCAATATTTCTTCTTTTTCTTGACCAAGTATTAAGCAAATTAAATGTAAAACGACTCATTTAAACGCGGTGTTAAGTGACATACTTCTTGCTGCGAGTTGGTGGCACTGTGACTGTGACAATAATCTCTATGTCATCAGTCCCTAGGACCAAACATACAGCTCAGATTTGAACGAAATCCCTCAATTCACGCAGCAGATATAAGCCACTTCCTGTTTATGTTTTTTGCCATTAATTTATTGCCTTACCATGATTTGACATATGAAAAATCCCTTTGGAATTTAACATCTTCAATGTATTGGCATAATATTTGCCAAATTTGGTGGCAATACCATAAATCTCATAGGAGTATTTAAAAATTCAGAGCCTGGAAATGACAAAAAAATCTACCTTTGATCCAAAATGGCTAACTTCCAGTTGGGTGGAGCTAATGAATGTAATTTTGAAGGATGTCCGGCTTGATTAGAACTATACATGTACCAAGTTTGGTAAACATAGGCAAAACTAACTTCTCTAACTTGTGACAATCACACGAAATCCCTAAGAGCAGTATTTAAAAGTTCACAGCATGCGTTTTTCAGAAAATCCGAAATGGCAGACTTCCTACTGGGGCTAATGAGTGTCAGTGCGAAAGTTGTTTGAGTTGACATGACAGACAAAAAAAATGGTGGGAAATGGTGTCATAGGGTGTGATTTGTTTCTAATGAAACTTTAAACTGGTGGTGGTGCTACAGAGTTTGTGGTAGAAATTTACTATGGTAACATTTCAGACTGTTCTCTACCTGAGTGCTAAATTTCATAACTTTTTACCATACAGTTCTATGGGCTGCCATAGACCCAAGAGTGGAAGAAGAAGAAATATAGCTTCAAGCAGCAATTATGGGGTCAAGCCCATAAACATCACCAAGGAAAATATTTGTGTAACAATATTTTACAAAAATTGACCTATATGTGGTGCTGCCACCACATTTTTATGAGGCTGTCAGGATGTTGTGACAATGACATCTACAAAGTTTTAAGTCAATACACAAAATTGTTTTAAAGATTATTTAAATTATTTTAAAGCCCTATTTCCATTTTATATGCTTAACATCACATTTATTGACATGGTATAAGGGAATAATTTGAAGAATTACAAACATGAATTCCAAAACTTTTGGCGTGAGTCTCTCTAGACACAAAATACCAAGTCTGTATACCAAATTTCACAACTTTTTACCACACAGTTCTATAGACTGCCATAGACACAATAGCAGAAGAAAACTATCAATAACAGTAGGGGTTTTCAAGGGTTGGACCTCAATAAAAAAAACTGTAACGTGTACAATGATTTGAAATACTTTAGATCTGACATTCACGAACACGATGGTAACGAGTTTAAATGTTATAGTATATTGTTAACCTTTTAACATATTCCAGCATGATTTTATGTTTTAACATGATGCTAAAATATTTTTACATAAAGCGAACAGTTTTTAACATGAATTAGCATTAGAATGATGTTAGCACGTTTTAACATGATGCTAACATCTTTTAGCATGATGCTAGCATGTTTAAACATAATGTTAACACATTTTGTATGATGCAAACACGTTTTAGCATGGTGTGATACTTTTAAGTTTTAATTTAGTATGATATACTAAAATTTGGCTTATTCATGTTATGAGGTTGCCAGGGTGATCTAAATGGTTGCTATGGTGTGGTCAGGACGTTGACAGCCCACTGACCACCCGAGTCAAATAAGCCAACCCACGTCTCTACAATGTTCTAATGCCTAGATATTGCTTATTTGTTTTATGATATGGTTGTTAGGGAACAGTAAATGGTTGCGAGGGTAGTTAGTAGGGGTGTAACAATGATGTGGCATCGATGCCACATGTTGCCAAAGTAAGTCAATAAGCCGGTCAATTTGACACGTCATTTATGCTTCGCAAGCAGCACTACTAAGCCAACATAAGCTTAAATAGAATAACAATATGTTGGCTTTATAAAAATAAACATAATAAATAAATGTGTACAAAATACAATAATACAAAAGATAAATGTATAACTACCTATTTATTTATTTTTAGTTTTTTTTTACATTTCTTTGTACAAATGTTTATTAATTTGTTTTTATTTATTTCTTCGCAGATTTATTATATTTTATTTCTAATTTTGGCATGTTTGGAATTCCATACTTCAGGGCTTGACCCCTAATAACAAAAAATCCTAACAATTACAATATGGTTTCAGGGCTTCGCGCTTGAACCCGGAAAAATCACTAAAGTTTAGAAAACCGAAATACATTACAACCACTGCACCTCACGTTCATTGTAGCTTGTGCAAACGAGCCCTAACGTCACTGTGCCATTATCTGGGCCTCTGGCTGATCGAAAAACAAACAGTAAACCATGTTTTACTTTGATGAAGGGCACAACGCATCAGTCCATCTGCATAATTCGAACAATATGCTATAGTGCACTGGGACCAAAACATGTACGATTCATTTAATTTTCCGTAACAGAGCTATACTTAGTTAAACACGTCCGTACATCGCATCTGGTAGAGAAGTTGTTGTAAGCCGTCTACAGTATGCACCCAGATAGTGACAGGTTACATAATATATCAGCCAGGTTGTTTAGCATTTGCTAAGTTAATGTTAAATGATACTAAGTAAAGGGAGCTTATTTTTAAGACAGGCGATGCCACCATATAAGACGGCGTGATTTGACGCATACACGTACCTGTGCGCCCAAACGCGTCCACTGCGCGATATGCCAATGCAGGGTTTCGACTCAGAAGTACATCAATTAGTCGATATTAGCCTAAAATTAAAGAGTTTAGCTGGTTTTGTTGTTCTGTTTCAGTTGCATGCGGTCTGGATTGATGATCAAGCCATGTAGTATGTACTTCCTGCTTTTAGGTAATGTTGGGTGGGGCTATGAAAGCACACACTACACACAAACATAGTAGAATACTACATGTTAACCGTCATCATGGCGTTACATTAACGTGCGGTATGCTTTTCCATCCTATACTCCCAAATGAATCCACTATGTTCTTCCTTTATTCTCATTTACATCTTAAATATGCGCGTCATTGGTCCAAAAAGACAAACAAGTGTTTTGTGTATTGGTCCATTCTTATTAATTCGCTCTTTTAAAATGGGTATAAACATCAGTAATACAGTTTATCCTCAGTATTGGCTTTGCATTTTAGATTTTTTTTTTTTGCATTTTTCTTACAACCTGAACAACAAAAGCTAAATTCCTACTCATACAGAAATTTTATTTAGGTACTGCATATATAGCATGCCCATATATAGATTTCACAGATATAAAAATGAACCACATACTTGTATATAGAGTACCAGTCAAGGATTTGGACTTGACTGAAATGTTTCAAATGTTTGAAACACTTGACTGAAATGTTTATTTTTAAAAAAAAAACTTCTCTTGTCATCTGTAGCAATTCAATGTGCCATTGTTGTGGATCATCTGGGGCACATATAATTTTACTGGACTGCCAAGCAAATGATAAATGGTGACAGAGAAAGTATTTCCCAAAGAGACCGTTTAAAAAATAAATACACATTATATTATTTAGAAATGTTGCTATCAATTTTAAACCACTAATTTCTTTGTTTTTGTTTCCTTTGTTTCCATAGTGTAAAGGAAGTTTACTATGTTGCACCAAGGCTGTATCATTGTAGCAAGTGACTTTAATAAAGCCAACCCCAGGCTTGTCGTGCTGAAATTTATCAACATGTATCCATATTAAAGTGACAAATATGTCACTTTAACTTTCTTTCACTATTCCCCGTTTAGACTGGGCTCCATTTAGACATGGCTCGCTTGCTGCTGGCTTTTGGTATATCAGACGAATTCTGCATTGTGCTTGCACTGGAATATAAACAAAGGGTCGTACAAGAACCTCTGGAGTGTAAGGTGGTGAAACGCTGGTCCACCCAATCAGAAGCCATGCTAAAAGCTGTTGTTCTGCTTCATGACGTTGACTGAGACATGTTTTGGGCGAGTTCATCTGACGTCAAGGAGTGCAAAGATGTAGCATTGGGCTTTGTTAGCATGCTAACGAAAGAAGCAACTATCACAATCACAATGAAAACGTTCTCCAATCAGAAACCATGAGTGAAAACCATCTGTGCTGTAGTGAATGCACGAACAGCAACTTACAACGCAGGTCTCTGGTCAGGGAACATGAGCAATTACAAAGCTGCTTGTGGCAAAAAATGAGGACCACCAGTACCTTTGGAAGCAAAAAAATCCAGCGTTACAATTCAATTTATTTGGGGGTATATTGATTGATTTTTCGCTATTTAAATACTATGTGCCTAGTTTACACAGCCAAATAATTTTTTTTATTCTTACAAAACTGCAGCAAAAATACATAACATGAAGGTTTAATTAAACTGTTTGAAAATTGCACATCCAGTTTATATTTTTTAAATAATAAATAACGGCACATGAGTTGAGGTGACAGTGAGTGTATTTCGTCAAATTGCTTTCTTTAATTCCATGGTGTGTTTTTTTTTCTTTTACCTGGCACTGGCAACGTTTACAAATTAAATGGGTTTTCTTTGTCTGCCCATCTGTTTTCCCGAATATAAAATATTTCCATACCCACGGTTTGCGTTTAACAGCAGACATAAAATCTGTGTCTGTCGTTTTGCTGCGGCCACCGCTTTGTTGCACCGCAATCCGACGCACAGCCAAACAGTATAGCGAGGAAATGAAAATATGCGCTTTGGCGAAAATGCGCACCGGACGTTACGTTACGTAAAGATGTTGAGAGTATCAAAATAAAAGTACCTATATTCTACGTACCTGAATAGGTACTATATAAATTATCGATATTTTACGCACCTGTATAGGTACTATATAAAAGGATCGATATTTTACGTGTGGCATCAATTCATCGTATCGTTAGACATCCATATCGATGTATGTAATGATGTATGAACGCTCATGTTCCCTGACAAGAGACCTGCGTTGTAAGTTGCTGTTCGTGCATTCACTGCAGTACAGGTGGTTTTATCCACCGATCCATATCAGTTTATTGTTACACCCCTATCTATAACTCCGGAAAATAATTAAATATAGTCACCAAACATGGTACACGTATGTATGAATCTCATCAGTGGTGACAAAAAATCATGCTAAATGGCAAAACTCGGTGGGCATGTTTGACTCATGACCCCAAAGGTCTGTAAGAATTTTGAAAATATTGGCCATGGCCACCAGGCGTTAACAGTTGCATATCATGCGACAGTTGACAAACACACAAAATATTAATATTATAAGTTATAACTTCTAATTCTAAACAATTAGAATTCCTAGGCTTCTAATTCCTAGGATTCTCACTTAACCTCAATAAAACCAGTGCAGTAAAACCCGTGCCATTTCAGAAAAGGGGCATGGTTAAGTGGTTAAACAAACCATGAGATGATCTCGAAATAAAATGAGCTTGTGGGTGTACTTCTTAGTGGTGCTTGCGAAGCAAAGCATCACAATTAATCTCTTGCATACTTATTTTTCTGGACAAAACTTTGGTACGTAACTCGTCCTGCATGGTTTATGGCTTATTAAGGAGGGGTGTGCTATGACTTTCATAAGCGATCGGGTGCACCATGTTTTTAGGGCATATGAAAAAGTGGGCGAAAAATTCCATAGACTTAACATTGCACTGAATTTTGTGATGATATATCACCACATCAGAATGTCGTACAGACTTGGGGGTGGGCTCATATCGACATTACAACTTCATAGCCACACCCTGGCAACCGGTTACAGTACCCTAGCCACCACACCATTGACTTCCATTTAAAAAGGTGAGAGGCATCAGAACATTGTTGAGACAAGTGGGTGGCCTCTTTTGACTTAGACTGGCAGGTAGTCTTTAATTATTACCATGTAAACTTTCCAGCCATGCCCTAGAAACCATTTAGAGCACCCTACCAACAACATTAATTAGCAATATCTCAGCACCAGAACATCACAGAGACATGGGAGTTGGCTCTTTCGATTTACACACACATCTGTCTATTGGTTTTACCCTGTTAATTGTCTAGCTACAGCCTAGCAACCATTTACTGTACCATAGCAAGCATGTAATAAAATGAATAAGCCATATCTCAACATTAGAACATTGTAGAGACGTGTGTGGGTTATTTGACTCGGGCTGTCAGTATTGCCCTGGCAACTTCCTGACCACACCCTAGTAACCATTTAAATCACCCTAGCAACCTCCTAACATCATGAATATGCCATATTTTAGTATATCTATCATGTTAAATCATGCTAGCATCATGCTATGTCACGTCAGCATCATGTTAAAACAATATTCCCGAGATTTGCCACGGCAAGCACCACTCACATTTTCCTCAGAAAATGTACATATATTTTTATTACTGTTTAGAAGATTTTCTTTGTGTATTTGATAAATTATTTTGACATTCCAAGAGGGTAATATTTTAATAATACAAATAAATGAACAAAAGAAAGAACCTCAAGAAATGACACGACAACCAACCAACAACAAAAACTATATATAATATATATATATATATAATATATAATAAAATATATAATAAAAATAATCAGGAATCACAGGACATAGGTTGTAACACAGGAAAGGAGAGACAAACACTGTCAGGACTCCGGTCTGATCAGCTCCCAAGGTTCCCATCTATACATCATTGGAGTTTTGGTTCCTTGCCACTGTCGCCCTGTTGGCTTGCTTGCTGGGAGACTGCTGATGTCTAACTTGTCCTAGGGCTTTATATATATTTTATGTATGTATGCTACTTTGGCATGTTATGTAGTTTATGGTACTATTGCAAATCCCTTATACCCCTGTCCCATAAGATGTTATCTATTATATGCCATCCCTATGTAAGCTGGAACGCATATCTTGCTTAACAATTTTGTGGTTTTAGCGGTTCAGTCAACCCTTTATTCGTAAACATACTATAAACCTAGTATACCTAATTAGTCTTTTACACCCCACACATATAATTTGCAATAATACCATTGATATGGCCAACATTTGTTCTGTGTTTTTATTATTATTCTTTGTTTCTCTATGTAAAGCTGCCTTGAAGCAATGTAACATTGTAAAAAGCGCTATATAAATAAAATTAAAATTGAATTGATTACAATCCCAAAGACAATTACTTTTACAGTTACTGTCTGTAATGTACATTTTACATTAATTTTGACACACAATATAGCTATGAATGTAACAGTCAGACTAAAATCCTTCACACGATTACTTATACAGATAGTATTGATAATGTACATTAAAAGATTTGCAATAATACCATGTATTCTATAATCCTAAGTGTGTCAGGGTCCTGGCTTCTTGTCAAGTCTGGAGATCGTGTTTTGCCAGGATCCTGACACAGTCGGTGTTCTATGTCAGAGCGTGGGGCTAGATTCCGACTTGTCTCTGTTTATTGTATATTTAAAGGTTTAATCTGTCTTTATTTGGATTGTAGTTTTCTTGTTCGAGTTTAATTGGTGTTTAATTTATTATCGTTTATTTATATTACGATTTGATTTTCTGTTTGCCTTTGTTCCCTTTCGCCCCTTGTGGAAGTTTTGAGTTCGTTTATTTAAATAAAAGTTTTTTGTGTTAATTGCTGTCTGCGATTGGGTTCATCCCCCGCTTATCCTTGACAAAGTATTTCATAATTTTTCAGTTTTTATGCTTTCTTTGTCCTTATTTCTATATAATTATTTTATATTATTATAATTTTATATTATTCATTATTTTGAATGAATAATATTTCCTTTTATTGTCTCTGTTTAACAGAGTGTGTTTTGAATGTGATTATCAAGAAGTATTTGTCATTTGATGAGATCTGAAGTAATTTGTTTCTCTACTGCAGGTTGAACACAAATCAAATGTAAACGCAATGAAAGCCAGCAAATCATCTGCCAGTGAGCCATCAATCCTGAATTAGAAACTGCCAGACACTGCTTCAAGATTATTGGATAGCATTATTTTAGTGTAAAATAAACAAATTTTGATTTTGTCTGAAGTATTATGACGTAAACACAAAAATATAATTATAAAATCCAATTGTGCACACTTTACACTGTGGCTGGGCATCACAAAAAAATGTTTTGTTGCCATATAGTGAAATATAGTGATCCCTAAAACAATCATGCTTTAAGAAGCATAAGAAGTAACAGGCAACAGTAATAATATGCTGCATTTGATAATGAATCAGGTGCCATCACACTTACTGTCTGACTGAATATGCAGCACCCATAAATGTTGTCTTTAGAAAAAAGCAATTTATGTATAGCCAATATGTATATACGTGCCAAAAGGTTCCTCAAAGACCTTTATCACACTTCCTATTTCCGGTAAGTGAAGCAGTGTATCGCTACTTCCGGTACCATCGCAAAACAGTCAAAACCAATGGCTGAATTCTCTCGCCGATGTTATTGCAGCGTACCGGGCTGCTCTAATTCTAAACAACGTCACCCTTATCTCAGTTTTTATGATTTCTTGACACAAAAAGAACTGAGGAAAGCATGGGTGAGACCAACACGGCGGGATGAAGGTCCTTCTTTTAAAGTAATATGCGGGAGTACATTCGTGTTTAGTATGCATTTCAAAATTGATGATGTCTATTTCCTACAGAATGACCATTTTGAAGATTTTTTTGCAATTTTGTTATGTTTAAGTTATATTTGAAACTAAAGTGGAGAGCTTCTAAAATACTGCAAATGTGACCAAAACTGTACACATGAAAGAGCACAAATACCTTTAATGAATGTTGTTTCAGTGAATAGGGACTACTATGCTCGTAATACCTATCTGTTCACTATATCTGACACTGCATGCAAAGAAACAAGGGTAATTGTCACAGCCTGGCAACTGCTTACTTTAAAGTATCCTGCTAAAAGTTAAACAGTTAAAAATGTAAAAGTTAAAAAAGTTAGTCTTGATTATAAACAATTGATAACATGACATTGTTATATCTTTTGGGGAAATTATCAGCATATAGCAAAGATGACACTTACACTGATATAGCGTGACTGTTTGCTTTACTCTGTTGCGTAAACATCAACTCTAACCGGAACACGTCCAGAAAGAACGTAACAGTGCATTCTGGGAGATGTAGTTAATTAAAAAAACGTTAACAAAATATACAACAGACATGAGTAGGCTTGCGTTTGCATTTCCATTATTTCTTTGTAGACTGCGCAAACTGAATAGAAACAGATTAAAGGCCTCTTTCCCGGTTTGGCTAGCAAAACAGTGGCGCCAGCACATCGGATGACATCCTCTCTGTTAACATAAATTTGGAACAAAACATGAAAAAAAATTGATAATTTCCCTCCTTTATATGCCGTGTCAAATATAGTGAAAAGAAAGGTATTAGAACAGGCAAGTTACTTCCGTTGTTCTAACATTTCATCCTACCCATAAGATTTTCCTACCAGGGCTTACTGCACATGCACCCTTCAATATCACGCCATTTTTGTCACTCTGAAAAACACGGCCATAATTTTTTACTACTTGCGTGTGGATTTTTTCATGTAAGGTAAGTTTTTCACTATTTCTTCATGTAAGGTCAGTTTCTGACTATTTCTGTTAGTTTGTATTATACCAAGACAGCTAATGAGAACTGTTTATGGTCACATTGCAAAGCAAGTAAGCATCATGTTTGATAGCATTTTTCATGGAGTATAGATATGTGGCATGCATCATTGATTAGTGAACCATTTCAAAATTATTTGATTGCTTGGTGTGAAATATAATTTTTTTTATATTAGGACAAACTGGTAGGACAATCTGATGAGGTATTTTGCACTGTCAAATCATCCTACCTGTTTGTCCTACCAGTGTAAAATAATCCGTTGAGGTATTTTGCACTGTCAAATTATCCTACTTGATGATTTTACACTGGTAGGACAATCTGATGAAGTATTTTGCACTGTAAAATTATCCTACCAGTTTATTTTACACTGGTAGCACAATCCGGTGAGGTATTTTGCACTGTCAAATCATCCTACCTGTTTATTTTGCACTGGTAGGACAATCTGTTGAGATATTTTGCATTTTCAAATCATCCTACCTATTATTTTACTGTTCATCCTATCATACACATCTTCGGCAAAATTACACTGAATCATTTTACGTAGTCACAGATGCGAAGCAGAAACTTGAAGTAGGAATTTTTGATAAGGCAGGAAAATCTGACAAGATAGGACAAATCGACAGAACACTGGTCAACGCGAAAGAACAAGGAGCCCCATAAAACTACAGGTTGCTAAATGTTCGGAAAGTTGAGCCGTAAGTCATATTTTAGTCCCTACACACTGAAACAACATTCATTAAAGGTCACTCTTTAGAAAATAGACAATCAATTTTAAAATACATATTGCACACGATCGCACTTCTGCGCATTATTTTATGTATTAGTCTTGCGCATGCTTTCCTTAGTTCTGTGTCAAGAAATCGTGAAAAATAAGATAAAGATATCATTGTTTAGATTTAGAGCAGCCCAGTATACTGCAACAAAACCGGTGAGAGGATTTAACCATTAGTTGTGACTGCGTTGCGATGGTACAGGAAGTAGCGATACACTGCTTCACTTGCTGGAAATAGGAAGGGTGATAAAGGTCTATTCATTATCTATACGTCTACATATCTATGTGATTAATGCTTTATAAATTAACGATATATATTTTGCAATAAAATGCAAAAATATGATAATTTATTTCCTTTGCGTTATATCTTGCAGCTTTAGTAATAATTTGTTGTTGTCACGTTACTGTGAGACAGAGCAATGGCTACAGTCTTCAGAGTTGGCTGTATGTATCATGAGGTTTATTATAAATGTAAGTTTAAGTTTAGTTGTGGTATGCATGTTACATTACAGATAATTTGTTATGGTTTATAATCTGATAACATGAACGGTGATGTTACATATCATGTTAAGATTTGAAACCCATGTCAAACGTATTTCGATTGGTAAATATATTTAACATTTTATATATTTTATAATCTTTGACTGTCCCTTAGAGTGCAGTGGCAGTGTTTTCACCAAATAAATGTGTGCAAACAATCACACATTTCTAAGTTTAAATATATTTGGAAAGTTTTTTGGATTGATTTAGAAGTTTATTGTTTTTTTGTTGTAGGTATTGCTGACTTTGTATGGTATATTTTTCTGATCTGCATGATATGTATGGTAAATTTTCACACATACTTGGTATATTTCAATACAGTCACTGAGCGCTACAATTTTGATCAGTTTTGATCCTTTGCACATGCACGTTTTATGACTCTACATGGAAATCTTTTAGTACTTTGAATAAATTCATTACTTTTATAATGGAACTGGAAGAAATTAAGTAAACAAAAATGAAGTCACCTGATAATGAAGGTACATGATATAAAAAAAGAGGAGTCAGATTCAAGGCTATGGGAGAGGCTTGGATGTTTTATGAGCTTCTTAGCTTGTCTTGAGCAATAAAGACTTTTTGGCACCTGGAACCCTTGACTGTGAGTTTTTCTTGCAGCACTGAGAGAAGTTTTCACAACATTTGACAGTCCAGATATGAGGAAGAAGTACAGAGTGGAGTTTGAGCTCATCAGCTGTGATAGTTGTGGATGGATCTACAAAAATACCACTGCTGGCCATGGAAAGAAGGGGGGTCTTCACAGCGTTCTGTTCCAGCAAAGAGTTTAATGGATGCTCTTAATGGATGTTCTATAAAGCCTGCAACATCAGCTAAGAATCTGGATGTCCAGATGATCTGGATTTTCAATATTTGTAAAACTGCATTTTTTAATCTTAAAAATATATATCAAAATTACGACACATGCTCTCTATGTCAAACAACAAAAAAATTAATTCATGACATCAAGACATGATTATTGCAATGCCCTACTTAATAGGGCAGGTAATAGGTAATACAAAAACTCCAGCTGGTTCAAAATGCAGCAGACAGAGTTCTTATGAGAACAAACAAGTATGAGTATATTAGTCTGGTTCTGTCAACACTGCACTGGCTGCCTTTCAAATTCTGCTGATTACCTACAAGGTTGTAGTCCTTCACATTTACTGCGATTTGAAAATTCTGGCCAGTTGAGAATACTCAAAATTTAAAAATCAGTGCTGGGTGTCGCTGAAGGTGTGAATGAGACTTGACACTAGTAGCGACTGCGGACAGCACTGACAGCTGACACTAACAGCTGCAGCTGAAGCCCCGTCCCCGATTCATCAGCTGTAGTGGGGTGTCCATGGAAAGATGGAGGAAAAGTTGATTTTAGCAGTTAGCAATTTCCCTGTACTTTGTGATATGTCTCTGTGTATAATCAAAAAATGATGCATAGAAAAACGTGTCAGGTCCGGTCCAATCTGAAATGCTGCTGAAATCTGACTTCATCCAGCTGCAGCTTCTGCATCAGCCAGTGGTACTCACTGTGTGACTATGAGCCTGAATGGTTTTGTGAACCCAGACAGACTGATGTTTGTGCTTTCACCGAAGATATATAGTTGCATTGGCATGCATTGTTCCACATTTATTGTTCATATTAAGCACATTTTGAATCCATTTATATTAAACCTTTTCCTACAAAATGTTTGTTTCAGCGGCAAAAAACTGATTTGTTATCTACATGGAGTAATTTGAATGTAATTCGCAAATATTACTTAGCAATCAGAAATGCCCACTAGGGGTCCAACGGCCAGCCACTGGACACAAGCAGCGAAAAAAATGTTGCAGTGTGTATGGGGCTTCAGGCTGCCACCAGAACTGGCACCACTAGATGCTGCGATTTGAGCCAGGCTTTAGTGGGAATATCCAGGAACAAGAACAGTTTCTTTCCACAGGTTATCCCCTTCTTGAACAGTTAGCACAGCCACAACTGTCCACATATTTTTATAGTGCAATATTCTATAGTGGAATATCCCACACTACTGTTGTCCATTATTAATAATGATCCCAATTTTTACAGTTGTATATATACAGTACTTACCATGCACATCTGTCCATAACTCCCACGTACATCTGTATGTATTTAACTCAGATTCTTTATTTTTAATTCTACATATTTATTTATATATATACATATATGTATTACTGTATATACTGTATGTGTTTTAGTATGCAACTCCTTGTATGTGGGTGTGTGTGCGAGTGTATGTATGCTTAGCAAATAAAGCTTATTATGATTCTGACAAAATTTAAATAGCAAATTAAAATGCACAGTTCTTTAAATGCTTCCAAACAATTAAAAAAAAAACTGTTTTAAAAGGCGGTAAGGGTTTTGTTGCAGACTTCCTATAACTGTCTCAATCTTTAAAAAAAAGACTGGACAGACAGACACACACATTTGTACAGCTATCTTTGTGAGGAAACTCAATGACACATTCAAATGATTCTCTAGCCCCTTACCCTAACCTTAATCATACCAATTAATTGCCTAACCATTACACTAAACCTAACCTTAACCCAATTCAAATACTTACCCTAAAACCAGGTCTTAACCCTCAAACAGCCCTTAAAAGGGGTGTCAGAAAGTAAGGACCGGGCAAAATGTCCTCACTTTACTCTCTTTGTCCTCACTCCAATGGTATAACTGGTCGCGTTGGTTCTCACAAAGAAACACACACACACACACACACACACACACACACACAATGTGGCGCGTCCTGCTGTAGTCTCTACTGTAGCAGCTGCGATGGGTCGTGTCTCCGTGTTTGCCAACAGTGATTGGTCAAGTCTGCTGTCTGTTAGAGAAATATTCAACCGCTATTGGCTTGAGAGTCTGATGAGGGTCAGTATTGAGCTGATGTGGTGGTCTGAGTTTCCTGTGAAAATGGCAATTCCTGTTCTTTATTAAACATACGTTCACTACAAACTGAATTTAATTAAATCACATGCATTTCTATGGTATTACTGCAGTCATTGGATTGTTAAACGCTTCAAACAACTGGATTGCAAAGTGCCCGGCTCCTTTCGGCGGAGTTCATTTCATTTTCTCGGTATGTCCCGTGTCTCGGACCCGTTACAGAAAACACGCCAGGAAAGAATGAAAGACGTGAATCCAAAGGTGGGTTATAACTGACTTGTTTTAACGTTATAACGTCGTTAACTCGGTCGACACAGTGACACAAATTTAATACATTGCAAATTGTTGACGAATGACCCAGTGTGTTATAGATCTTGCTGTTACTCCATTGCGTTCTTATTTGATCACACAAAAAAACATTCACACTTGTTTATATTAATCTACTTTTAAAATTTGCTTTGTTTTTTGTAAATCATATTTTGTTTATGACGTGTAAATACATGTATAATTACGGTATAGTCCATTGTGCGGTTGTATGAACACGTTGTCGAGAGCACTGAAGGGAATCAATGGGGGAGGGAAATACAAAGACACTCATTGCAGCATGTTACAGCGCATTTAATATACTGCTCTTCCTCGTGCAGTATTACAGCCACGTTTACAGATAGTTATATTTAACGTGCTCCAGTTAAGCGTTTAATGTGCTTAAGCCTTAAGATTTGATACGTGTTACATATTTTTTACATGAAAAGTTCATCATAAATATTTACGCGACATTTTTTTCCCTACCTGACAAAACATTTTTACACTGTTTAGTGTTTCTTGTAGTTGCTGTGTGTTGCATTTTAGAATTGTAACAACTTACATGTACCTTGTTATTTTCCTGCTATCACTATTCATCTATCAAACCATCTATCATCTAGAGGTAAAAGGATGTTGGAGAGCATGAAACACAGACACATGGAGTTGTCCCTGTTCGATCCTTATTGAGCACATAATTAGGGGGTGCAATAAGCAAGGCTTTGCGAAAGAGGGTATGTAAGGGTGCACATATTTCCTTAGGAGAGAGGTGTTAATCATCAGAGGTTAAGGAGATGCAGTGTGGTAATGGACTAGATTTGCTCACGTCTTGTGCACTATGTAGGGTCTAAAGTTGGAGAATTGTTTTTTTTTTACACTGGCACAAAAAATCATATTTTTTACATCTGACACAGATCAGAATTTGTTGCGCGTATGTAAACACATGAGATAAGATTTTTTTCTTATCCGATCTGGGCCATTTTCAAATGTGGATTTAAATTGGATACATATCCGATACGCAGACATTCAGCCTGCATCTGAACACACATATCTTATTCGCCTTGGCTATAACGTCATTGTTCCACACAGGATTGCATTGAACGTCATCATTTTGCACATGTACCGAATGTGGCTGCAATGCTACCGCAAACTAAAGAGTTTTTAAGCCAAATATAATGGAGTTGTTGTGCCACAGATGTGAAAAATATTAAAGCCGTCTTTATGATGGCAGCATTTACAAAAAATGCTGTTTAGTATACTTTTGCTGACTTTTAAACAGATGATGTAGCGAAAGTCGCTAATTCCATTCACAATTCGCAAAAGCGCCATCTGGTGGGCCCCCAGTTTTAGAACCACTGGTGTAAACGCAGAATTTGAGAGAACCTGGCTGCATGTTATTAGAGCATTCAGCACACACTTCAGCATGCCATTAAATTGACATGACACTCACCCAGTTATTAATTTAGCAGTAAAGTAGATTGACATACTGTAGATGTAGGGTTTGCCATTGTTTGGTAATCACCATCAGTTTGCATCAGAGTGGCCCTGTGCCATTTTAAGTGTTAAAAAAACTTCTAGATTTGAGTATTTTCAAATTGCAATGTGATTGGTGCTTGTCCGTGTCTTGATGCCACAATGTTAAGAAGGGGCAGTAAACCACAAGTTTATCATGATATAATCTTATATCTGACAAGACAAAAAGTAAGAGATATATAGAGGCAATAGATAAAGCAAGTTCACAAGTTGGGTGTGTTTAATCAATCTTTATTTATGTTTTAGCATGTGATTCTTCTTTCTGTTTGTTAAAATCACTGTTTCTGAACTTAACCCTGAGAGACACAGAGCTCCATCAAACGTCCTTCAACATAATTGCAGTTTCCTTCAGCAAATTGCCAAAATTGTAGTAATTTCTACCCGTTTAGAAAATTTCATAAGAAAACTAAAATTAATGTGGATTTTCCTTATGAACAATGTATGCTTTCTTATAATCTCAGACTGGTTGCACTCTGGTAGTCTGAGCAGCTTCGGTGATGCATTATACTGGTAATACAAACACAGCTCTTCAGAATGACACTGTTATTGGAAACTGGTGTGAATGTTGTGTGATAGGGCAAAAGAGAAACTGGATGACTAAACCACCGACTAGGATTTTGGGTTAAGATGCTGGGAATGCTGGGAACAGTCACATTCACACAAGAGATGTAAACTCAATGTAGCTCTGCCAGTGTGTTCTTACCTCTGTGATGTTGGTTTGCTGCTGTGTCAACATGCATGCATGTGAAGTCTTCGTTCAGCTGTAAAAGGGACAGCTGAACGTACTCAGGTGACAGTGTAAAAGTGAGGATCTACAGCCACTAGATCAGATTTAATATTAATGAATGAAATGCTAAAAGCATGTGTCATGTTTCATCAATATATTTTGTCATGATTAAATTAGAAAATAAACTTAATTGTTTTGCTGGTAGAACAGTTACAGTAAAGAAATCACTTGATTGCAGAAACAAATCATAAATATTTTAAAAATATTAAACATTAAGTGGGTAAGTCTATATCTAATTAAATATTGTGAAGGATCCTCTGCAGACATGTCATGAGCCCACCACACCAAACATATTTACCAAGCTTGATGTAAATCACTCAGAGCATGCTGTAGATATTAGAGACTTCCTGTTTCTCATTTTCACAATAACTTTGTCGCCTTGCCATGGCAACATCGTTTATAAGAAAAATCCTTTGGAAATTTTGCCTCTTCAATATCTTGGCATTTTGTTCACCAAGTGTGGTGACAATCACATGAAATCCCCAGGATGAGTATTTAAAAGTTCACAGTATGCACTTTTCAGATAATCCAAAATGACTAAAATTCTTGTTGGGCGGAGACAATTGGTGTCAGTGCAAAAGTTGTTTGGGTCAATAAGCCCATTTTGATACTCTCCACATCTGGAACGTGATGTCCGCACATTTTCACCAAAGCGCATATTTTCATTTCCTCACTATCTGCCTGTGCGTCAGATTGCGATGCAACAAAGTGGTGGCAGCAGCGAAGCGACAGACACAGATTTTGTGTCTGCTGTTGGATGCAAATTGTGGGTATGGAAATTATTTGGAAAACAAATGGGTGACAAAGAAAACACATGTAATTTATAAACATACACTGTAAAAAAAAATCCGTTGTTTTTACAAAAAAATTGGCAGCTGTGGTTGCCAGAATAATTCTGTAAAAAATACATTTTAAAAATGTAAACAACTTCACAGTATAAAACTGTAAATATTACTGTAAAATGTTTGTGATCACAAAACAGCACTTTTTTTTAAATAGCACAACCATGCTTTTATTAAACTACTTTTAATATTATCAGTAGTCATTGCTTAGTGTTTCTGTTATGAGATCAAACATTCAT
>JAZGTI010004451.1:0-28098 GCA_036877585.1 Botia kubotai | reverse complement strand
ATTTCTAATCAGTAGTACACATCTAAATGTTTTTGTTTTGCATTCAGAATATGTCCATATATATTTCAGCCTAATAGGGATGCCTGCACTTGATGGCCAATTTCACATGTATTTTGTGTATTTTAAAAATACAAAATACTGTATTTGTATTTAAATACATTTTTTTACACAGTATTTTGTATTTGTATTTAAATACATTTTTCCACTCAGTATTTTGTATTTTTATTTTAAATACATTTCTATGTATTTATGCCCATCTCTGATTGTAGGCCTGGCAAATCTGAGCTCAGTTTGTGACATTGTTCAAATCTCTTTTGAAACTAATGGAGACTTCTGGGGATTTCTGTCTCTTTCTCAGGAAAAAATATGTAAGCCACTTGACACTTAAGCAAAAGTTTCCCTTTGCTCTCCATTTAATCGCATTGCTGTATAGGAGGAAATAATTAAGATATTTAAGAGGTCTCATCTGTGATTTTTTTGTGGTATCTATTTTAGGCTTAATGATCTCTGACAGTGATAAGTGAAGATTGCTAAAAAATATTACTGTATTTAGTGATTTAATCTTCCTCTAACACAAGACAAGGGAATGCTAATTTAATGTTGAGCCTGCTTTATAATTGACTGCTTTGTTTTGCTGACAATATTGACATGGTGAATATGTGGCCATCTTTTGCTTGTCCTCAAAGATCATTTGCAAAACTCAGGCTTCCAGCATCATTATTGGGCTGCAATGTTACACCAGTGGCAGTGAGATTAATACAGCAATCACAGTTTACACAATTGCAGCATTTTCTGACTGCACTATGGATAGATGGGATGCTGTGACTTCATGCTGTAATTATTAACTAATTGTCTTTAACCTCACAGACAGTGTTCAGCTACATTATGTAAAGGAGTCAAGGATGTGCAATGACAGTGTAATACATCATAATGTTGGGGGGCGTGCGGGACGGTTCTAATTACACTTCTTTTTAGAATGGCAAACCTGCAGAATGCAAAGATAGAGGCCACATTAAACTAATTGGTGTAATGACTGCCTTGGTGTAAAAGTGCTTCTAATGGCAGGTTTGTTGCCTGAAAGGCTAAAGGCATTGTACCAATATATCTGAATGTAACTTTGGTTTGGAACCAATGAATACCCAAAGGAATAAAAGTATGAGACAGTATCTTTCATAACAAGAGGTTCCCAAAAGCACAAGATGTTTGTTTTCAAGCAACAACTCAACCCTCCACCACTATTTTCAACCCCACCACATTGATTTGTTGATTCTGTTATGGTATGCTTTTCATGCTTGACCTTCTCTGTTTAGAGTGTCATCTTAGTTTTGTCTGACTTGTGTCCAGGCATCTTTGAAAGTATAGACGTGTGTGGTGTACATAGCCTCTCTTAGACAGGCCTTTGACCTGTATCATTACAACTGGCTGGCCCCTGCATTTCTAACCAACTCCATTTGGTTTTCAATGCCCAATGTCTTTTCATGCTTTAAACTCCAAACAAAATGGTGGAGAAAAAAAAAGAGAAATTCATAAGTGATACTTTACAATGTCAAATTTGTTTGAAAAAAAGTGTTGAATAGTAGCAGTAGTCCAAGAACCTAAAGGTTATTCTTCTAAAACTTGTTTAGCACTGTTTGAACATAACCATATCATGACTGCTCTTAAAACACAAAATGTATTATTGATAAGTCAAGTCACACTGCACCCACTGTATATTAATTAAAGTTCAATCTGAATACTAATGATCAATATTTTAATATAGAGAAGGACATTTGTTCAGACTTCATATAGTAAATGGTTAAGATACCAATTCCACTCCTTTGTGCCATACAATGTGACTATACTAATACTGGGACAGAATAATCTCTCCACTCTGAGCCTAATAACAAAAACTGCACTGATAAAAGGCTGTCTGCGTGCACTTATAATCAAGCCTGTGATCAGTAATTAAGATCAGCCAGCTTCAACTATAATGTTAAAAAAATATCAAAATAATTAAATTTTTATTTATCCAAGATTACATTTTCTCATCATGTAGATCCAAACTTCCCTTTCAAAGACACAAATGCCATAGTTCCTGATTACCCTCACCTGTGTCTTGTTTAGTTTTCCGTAGTATATATACTTCCTGGTTTTGTGGAGTTCTCTGTCTAACCTTGTTTTGATTATTAAATTTTTTGAGTGCTCCTTTGTTCCTGCGTTTGTTGTTATAAATATATTTTGAGATCATTTTCCTGTTTCACTGGCTTATTTATACACGCAGCCGTTTCCTTTTTTTCATCAAACATGTCAAATTTAAATGAGATCAAATTACTGTGCATTATAAAATAATATTGTTGAGGCTTAATGTTTTACCTCCAGGCTAAACTCGTACAAACGTAGAATAAAAGTGTAAGATGTTTTATGTATATTTAACAACAAATACCCCAGTGACTATTGATGTACTGTCTCTGAAGAACTTATTTTAAATTTCTGAGTCTAGGCTGCTGTGAAGCCATTCTGTATTCCCAACTCTTGTTCACTCTTACAATGTTCTCTTCACTTGTGTTCTCCAACTCTCTCACTCTCTTTAAACATTTATTTTCTGTCTGTGCCCTAAAGGCTTTGTGCTTTGTGCTGTTGATTTTTACAGCTGTTAAAATCCAGAGTAACCATTTATCATTCATAGATCCTAGCAGGCTGGGGCAGGCAAAGCCTAGCCCTGTGTCATCTGTAATTGTCGTCAGAACAAGCATTGTTCCCCTGATGTTGCCTTGTTCTGTGCCAAGGGGAGTCTCAAAGTCTCTGTGGATAGTAAACTGGATCATTTTTACAGAGCAGGAAACAATGTAGACAATTAATTGTTTGGAACAATTATGGACAATATATCAAATAAATTTTGTGATTTTAACATGCTGTGTACACAAATCACTCCAATGATAATCAGTGAAGCTGTCAACACAAGAAGCTTTTATTGAACCACATTATAAGATACCTTTTGTTTATTATTTTGTTTGTTATTTAAACTCCCTTCAGCTTGAATGCACATGTAACGAATGCTCAGAAGCGTTAGGATCCATTTGCAGTTTCTTTAATGGCATGGTCAGAAACAGTAAACGGGCACAAGATCGGGGTAGGCAGAAAACAATCGTGAAATGTTAAACAGGCAGGAGTCAAAAAGGCAGGCAGAGAACAATCGATAAACAGGTAAGCAATCCAAAAACGGCACACAAATTAACAGTAGGAATGAATGATCAGAAATGCAACCGGGGTTAACAAGACTCAAAGGGTTAACAATGAATCAAAGATTAAGTCCAGTTTAAATAGGGTGGTGGTGATGGTTGTCAGGTGTGCTAAAGGGAAGTAATCAACGGATGGTAGAGGATGATGGGAAATGTAGTTCGGACTTTAGTTCTCAGTATTCCGGTGATGGCTCCCTCTGCTACCGCGATGGAGAGGGTGCTGGAGCCTTCACCGTAACAACACGCATGTTCATTTTGGCATTGTTTCAACAACCTTATGCAACATCACAACATTTCCTTTCAGAGTTGCATTATTTGATAGTCAAACCAAGTCCTCTAATTCTTTTCCAGCACATCCCTGCGACTTTCAATGGGGTTAAGGTCAGGACTCTGTGGTGGCCAATTTATGTGTGAATATAAATATTGCTTAATGCAGGCCAATTTCATAGTAAGCTACTAAAAATGAGCCTTAATGGGTTCTGTATTGTTTAGTAAAGACTGTTAAGCTTTCAAAGTGGTTGATCAATGTGCAGCAAATGACTACATTTGTATGAAACATTTATCAGTCTTCACATATTGTTTCAGATATAAATATTGTTATATATTGTGTCATATATTGTGTCATCTTGTCAGATACCTGTGATTATACAGAAACATTAAGTGTGTCTTGTTTCTGATATTGCCTTTAGGATTCTGCTGGCAAGGTTCTGGACAGATGGACCATAATGTCCAGAGAAGAAGAGATCATCACATTACAGCAGTTTCTACGCTTTGGTGAAACCAAGTCTATAGTGGAATTGATGGCCATCCAGGAAAAGGAGGGCCAGGCAGTCACAGTGCCATCTTCAAAGATTGACTCTGGCATCAGAACTTTTATTGAAAGCAATAATCGCACACGTAGTCCGAGCCTTCTTTCGCACCTAGAGAATAATAGCCCCTGTAGTATTCACCACTTTGAGAACATCCCAAACAGTCTGGCCTTTTTGCTGCCCTTCCAGTACATTAACCCAGTTTCAGCCCCCATGTTAGGACTTCCACCAAATGGACTGACCATTGAGCAATCAGGTCTCAGAATGCGAGAAGCAAATCTTCCCAGTCAGAATGAGCCAGTGCAGACCAGTGAGTCTGAAGTGTCTCTCTCACCTTTTCGTAGTGGTCAGAGCCCAAGTCGAGGAGCAGTGGGGGCTTTACCCAACTCCCTTGACCTTAAGACAGAACCCAACAGGGCTTCACCCATCTCTCCAACATCATCCACACATCAGTCCCAACAGTCACAGACATCACAACAGGGGCAACAACAGCAGCAAGCAGGCTCTCTCAATAACCATCAAATCCATTACCATTTTGAAAAGAATGAACAGTCCAAAACTATTACACACTCTTCGTTCTCTTCCAAGATGCATCGCATACGTCGCATGGGCACAACGTCACGAAAGGGTCGTGTCTGCTGCAACTCTTGTGGCAAGACTTTCTATGATAAGGGCACTCTAAAGATCCACTACAATGCTGTGCATCTAAAGATTAAACACCGTTGTACTATTGAAGGGTGCAACATGGTTTTCAGCTCATTGCGCAGTCGGAACCGCCATAGCGCCAATCCCAACCCTCGCCTACACATGCCCATGCTAAGAAACAACCGGGACAAGGACCTAATTCGCTCCTGTTCTGGTACAGCCACACCTGTCATATCAAGTGCCAAAAGTGGCTTCACACTAACTAGCCCTGGACGTCCACCACTAAATTTTGCCACACCTCCTCTCGACCCCATGATACAGTCACCTTTGCAGAGCCCTCTTGTCTTCCCTTCCCTGAAGTCTGTACAGCCAGTGCAACCTGTGCCACCTTTTTATCGCACACTGCTGTCACCTGCGGACCTAGTTAGTCCCCCAGTGTCTCTGCCCACCAGTCCTATACTACCTACCACAACAAACAGCACATCTCTGACTGAACAGCAGCAAAAAATGTTATCTGCTGGCTCCCACAACACTCATGTTCCTGAAACAGCAACATTTTCTCATTGCCTCCCCACAACTCCCAGTACCCAAGATTCTATGACTCTTGACCCTATGCCTAAAAAGAAGCCACGTAAATCTAGCATGCCAGTCAAGATAGAGAAAGAAGTAATTGATGTGGCAGATGATTATGATGATAAGGATGATGGTGAGGATAGTTGTCACCATTACCACCACCAGCCATCCCACCTCCATAACAATGTCAATGGCAACTGCAACAACAACAATAACAGCAGCAGCAGTCATCATTGTCAGAGTAGTGGACATCAATCTCCATCACATAATGAAATGAATCCGAGTCTAGCCCTTACAGGCATAGTCCGTTCTGACCAAGAAGAGTGCATTGGGAGTCTAGGTGGTAGAGGTACTAGCGACCTTCGCTGTATTGACAGCTTTACTTCTGAGGACCAAGATTATGAACGTGACTTTGAAAATGAGTCTGAAACATCTGAATCCAGGATATTATACCGTGATGAGCTGATGGACACTGACATGCAGCAGCCTGTCCTAGTGAGAAACCTAGATAAGAAACAGCAAAGAATAGAAGATGAAGGACACATCAGGAAAGATTTGGAGGAACAAAGCCATTCCCCATCCTCTCAAAACCAGCCTATTAGCAAAATTAAGGAAGAAATCAATGACCCTACTTACGACATGTTCTGCATGGGTCAGTACAGTTTATACAATGGGGGTATGGCAGTTGCCGCTGCAGCAAGCATGGCTGCCTTACATGAAGGTTTCATCTCTTCTATGGGATATGGAACAAGCCCACCAAAGTTCCCCTCACAGTCACCTGAGGATGATCTCTGCTCCAGCCCTGATCCTAAGATCTGCTATGTGTGCAAAAAGAGTTTTAAAAGCTCCTACAGTGTCAAACTGCACTATAAAAATGTACACCTTAAAGAGATGCATTTGTGTACTGTCGCTGGATGCAATGCTGCCTTTCCCTCCAGACGGAGCAGAGACAGGTGAGACAAATACTCATCTTCCACCAAAATCAAATACATAGGCTGATGTGATTAATATAATGGGCAAGCTTATAACAGACAGACTAGATAAAAGTATATTTTTTGAATAACTATAGTTATTTAGTTGTATTGCTGTTGTGCTACTGTACTGAATATCTGAACAGCTGTGAGTTGCCCATAGTTACTTGATAATATATTACATAAATTATATTTTTAACATTCATAGTAAAGAATTGAGTAACATAATAATAATAATTCAATAATTCAGTAATAACCATTTCAATAATAATAAAAATATGTTAAATCGTTCATATGTTATAAGCATTTTTATACATTTTATTATATCTCTTGACCACTAGAAGGCACTGACCTAAAATTGTCCTCTCAGAACATGGTTTTGATGAGCCATACCAGGTTTCATAACAATATATTCATGTGTTTGTGAAATACATTTTTACAAACATTTTATGACAAAATTCAAACTGGCCACCACCATTGGATAATCAATATTGCTATTAAAAATTGGATATTGTTCAACTCGGCATGCCTCAAGGAATCCATACAGCGCATTAAAAAAGATATATACAAAAATAGCCATTTTCTCTATCTTGGCACCAGCAGGTGCCAAAACGTGCATGTCAATACACCAAATTGTTGTGAAGATACAGCCTCATGTCCATTTTTGCGTGATTTTCGTGAACAGCTGGGTCTGTCAAAAAGCTTTTAATAACTTTTTGTCATGGGTGGCTCTAGATGCTACATACCAAATGTTGTGCAAATTGAACAAACACAACAGAAGTTCAAAAAAGTTTATTAGAAAATTCAAAATGCCGTCATGGGTGGAGGACATAGAATGCATTGGACATAAGATATGTTGGAATCTGCATGAACCAAGGAATTGGAGGAAAAAATAGTTTCGTTTCTATGACTTCATGACAAATTTCGTAACTTTCCTATATAGTGTGCTATGGGCTGTCAAGAGTGGAAAAAGAAAAAAAACAAATGGCTACAGTAGGCTTTTTTGCCACTTCTGGGCTTATTATTATTATTAATAATACTAATGCTACTACTACTACTACTTCTAATAATAATAATATCAAATAATAACAACACAAAACAACACTTTATTTTATTTAAAATGAACAACACTTTCATTTTAGTTACAATATGTCCAGTCAATTAATCCTGTGATTCCAAATGAATCAAAAGCAGTGACAACCATATAGATCTTGGATTGCAATGATGTCTATTTATATATAGATTTATTACTTAATTATTACTTAATTAATTATCAATAAGGAAAGGAAGCTGGATACAAGTCCAGCAGAAGTTGACTTGGATCCAGAAGTTACAACCATCAAGGAAACAAAAGAACAAGGCACATTGAACATCCATGACATAAATACAGGACCGTCCTATGGGCGGTGCAACTGGTGCGATTTGTTATCTATTTATTTATTTTGTATAAAGTATGTTGTAGTCTTTCTGATATATTCTATATTGCATGTTTGAAAGGCACAAATTAGATGTTAGCAAATCACATATAAACAGAAAGAATATGTGTGCATTTTTACAGACAAGTATGTAAAGCATTAATATGCTATTTACCTGTATTTGCTCACCTGTCACACACAGGTAGAACGCATGCATTAGCAGAGTTGAGGTTTATCAAACCACTGCATTTATTATCACCTCAGAAGGTGTGGGCCTCTCACTGTTAGTTATCACATTTTCCATAGAAAGTCCCAGAATACATTTGTGTTAGAAGGCAAGCAACAAACAGATCCTTAGTCAACATAAACTGAAATTAAAAACAAATATTTTAGTATGTAGTTTAACAGACTTGTAAACAGTTTACAGACTTAACCATGTATTTAAAATCCCTCCACTTCAAGGAGATTTGTTAAGGTCTAAAATGGAGAATAATATTTTTAAATATAGCTGTAAGCAGCAATAACGAGCCCAAGCCCCATTTCCACGTAATGCTTCTCAGAACATTTTGCACAATAACACCCATTTAATTCAGAAAATAATAAATGCACAAAATAAAAAGTAAAATAGTGATGAGACACTTCCTGTTTGCCTTTTGGCCTACATTTTAGCTGTTCACAATGGCAACACTGTTTGAGATATAAACAATCCATTCACAATTTAGCATCTCCAATGTCTCTTCCTTATTCTGACCAAGTTTGAAGTGACTTGGGTAAATTTAAGTTCACTATTTTAAAGTTTGTTTTAAGTGATGCACAATAGTCCTATCAATGTCATCAGCCCACCACCATAAACATATTTGCCAAGTTTGATGTAAATCGTTCAATGCATTCTGTAGATTTTAGAGACATTCTGTTTCCCATAATTCACCATGATTTTACCACCTTGCCTGACTGACGTGTGTGGCAAATTTCAGCAGCTCCCTTTCTGTTAGTCACTCGACGTTGTGTCAATGATGACACTAGGGGTTCGTTCTTGGGAGCCAAATTGCCTCCGATCTTTTATATAAAAAGCCAATGAAGATTGACGAGTGGAATTTGCAACACTCACTCAGAAAGGGGCGTTTGACATCGTTCCTACAGCCAAGATGAACAAGTGCTTTTACAGACCCTACTTCATCGTGCCCAAGAATGGGGGCGGGCTGCTTCCAATCCTGGACCTGCGTACGCTAAATGAAGCTCTCCACAGATCACCCTACAGGATTTTCCAGCAGGATTGGTTCATGTTCATAGCCCTGAAGGACGCATATGTGCATATTCCATGTGTAGATCCTACCTTGACACAGGCAGCTTCTTCGGTTTGCTTTCAAGGGACAAGTGTACCAGTACAACATCCTCCCCTTTGGTCTATCTCTGTCGCCCCACGTCTTTACCAAGGTCACAGAGGCGGCCCTCGATCTCCGTAGGAACATGAATTTCGTATCTTGACCTATCTTGACGTCTGGCTCATTCTAGCTCACCCATGAGATTTGTTATGCAAGCACAGGGACCTAGTGCTATGGCCCCTAGACCAGTTGAGGCTTCAGGTCAACTGGGAAAAGAGCAAGCTCTCCCCCGTACCGAGCATCTCTTTCTTGGCATAGAGTTGGACTCGGTCAGTATAACCGCTCATCTCTTAGAGGACAGAGTGCAGTCAGTGCTTGCCTGCCTGCATGCGTTCAGGAACAGGCCAGCGGTTTTCAGAGGCTCCTGGGAAATATGGCATCCTTGGCGGGGGTAGTCCAGCTCGGGTTGATGCACCGAGTCATAAGGCAAGCCTGGGGCCTCTGTTAGCATAGAGTGGTTATCACCCCGCAATGTCGCTGAACCTTTAGCCCATGGTCTCACCTGTCGTTCCTGTTGCTCCCCTAGGACAGGTATCCAGACATGTGGTTATTACAACCGATGCATCGAACATGGGCTGGGGTGCTGTGTGCAATGGGCACGCAGTGTTGGGGTTCTGGACAGGGCATGGCCTGCGTTGACACATAAATTGCCTGGAGCTGCTAAAAGTCCTGTTTCCCCTGCGGAGGTTTTAACCTTTGATCCAAGGCAGACATGTGTTGGTCAGGACAGACAACAGGGAAACGGTGGCCTATATCAACCACCAGGGGGATGTGCGGTCACGTCGCATGTCACAGCTCGCTCATCGCCTCCTCCTTTGGAGTCAGCAGTGGATCAAGTCCCTGCCAGCCACTTACAACCTGGGTCACCTCAACCGCACAGCCGATGCGCTGTCCAGGCAGGTTTTGGCTCAGAGAGAGTGGAGACTCCATCCTTATGTAGTCCAGTTGATTTGGGAGAAGTTCGGAGAAGCCCAGGTAGACCTGTTTGCTTCTGCTAAGTCGACTCACTGTCTACTAGGCCTGGTACTCGTGTGCATGGGTAAGCCCATATACCAGTGCTAGGTGCTCCATTCATGTGGATTCCCCATACCTGGTTAACCCTGTATGTTGTATATCTGCAGATTAGGTTTCGCCATTGGTAAACTCTGTGCCTTCCCCTCGGTAAGATTCCCCTACCTCACTGCTGAGTCTAGACACCCTCTCCTTAGATAGGGGCCTTCTCAGTAGTTTCCATATGCATTCTCCTGTCCGGTATGTCCATATGTTGTATTTACCACATGACACCTGTTATTAGGGTGTCGTCATCGACACAACATCGAATGACCATCAGAAAGGGAATGTCTCAGTTATGTATGTAACCCTTGTTCCCTGATAGAGGGAATGAGACGTTGTGTCCCTCATGCCACAGTACTGAACTGCATCGCTGGGGGACCGTCTGCGACTCCTCAGCACAATATCTGAGTGAGTGTAGCCCGCTTATATACCCGGAGTTCCGGGGCGCGACTGGCATGCAAATTCCACTTGCCAATCTTCATTGGTTTTTTAATATAAAAGATTGCAGGCAATTGGGCTCCCAAGAATGAAACCCTAGTGTCGTCATTAACACAATGTCTCATTCCCTCTATCAGGTAACTGAGACGTTTTTGAGCATGTTAAGGGACCCAAAGGCCCTGAAAACCTTGAAAAAAAAATTAAATCTAAAATGGCACACAAAAGATATGAGCCACTTCCTGTTTTAATTTTTTGCCATAAACGTATTTGCCTCACCATAGCAACACTGTTCGAGATATCAAATCAATTCACAATTTAATATCTTTAATGTCTTGGCATAATATTGCCAAATTTGGTGACAATACCATAAATCCCCTGGGAGGTGTATTTAAAAATTCAAAGCCTGGAATTGACAAAAACATACAATCCAAAATTGCTGATATTCTGTTGGGTGAAGCTAATGAATGTAATTTTAAACCCTGTCCAGCTTAATAAGAACAATACATGTACCAAGTTTGGTGACCATAGGCAAAACAAATCCCACTACTTTAGTCAAAAGGGGGCGCTTCAGAGTCCCCCCCACAACGCCCATGTCTAAGCTTTTGCATAAACCTAATGGCTGAGCACTCTGATGTGTGCCAAATTCCATGCCATCTCAAGCATGTAAAGCACCTCAATACACATGAAATCCCTAGAAGCAATATTTAAAAGTTTATGGCATGCGCTTTTCAGAAAATGCAAAATAATTGACCTCCTGTTGGGTGGAGCTAAGGGGTATTAGTGCAAAAATTGTTTGGGTCAACATGACCGATACATGTTACCAAGTTTCGTACAGGTGCGTACATGTATGCTTAATATATGCCGCATAATTTTGTGCCCCGCTCAGGGGGTGCTACTGAGCCCCCTGCCCCACTCAGGTGCCAGCCTTTGCCTGGCCCTAATGGCTGACAACTCTGATGTGTTTGCCAGATTTTAGGAGTTTCTGTGCATGTTAAGGGACTCTAATACAACTGCAAGCAGCGATGACTAGCCTAAGCACTATGGTGTCATCTCCACCTGGTGCTTTTCAGAAAACAATGCATAGCTGTCATATGCATTTAATTCCAAAAATAATTGAGGACTATGTTAAACTCTAAGTCTTTTGTAATGACACATTTCCTGTTGCCAGTTGATGGTGCTTTAATTGTGACTTACCACAGCCACATTGTTGTCAGCCCACAACACCAAACATATTTCCCAAGTTTTATGTAGATGACACAATGATCATGCAGAAGATATGAGACACTTTCTATTTCATTAATTGTCATAAACTGATTGCCACTCGGCTGTCGATTATCTGTTCACAGTTTAGCATTTTCAATATCTCTTCTTTTCTCCGACCAAGTGTAAAGCAACTTGGGTAAATTAAAATAAAAGGACTCTTTTAAACTCTGTTTTAAGTGACATACTTCCTTTCCATATATTTGGCACAAATTTGTACACAAACAGCAAAACCTGACAAATCTGAGCAAAACCTCCTTTTGGCATCATTATTTGTAAAACAGAAAATGCATAAAGTTCTCTGTTAGGGTGTGGGTTAGGTTATATTAGGTTATATGTTATATTGGCATATATTGTTTACAACTAGCTGTGTATAAAAGCAATAGATGGAATGTGGAATGTCCTTATTTAGATAGATGAGTGAACGTGTGTGTGTTATGTATCTGTCCTTTTATTGGTGTTTACAAAGAAAAAGCTCTCTAAGGTTTTTCAACTGTATAGCAATCCTATACATCTCACCTACTGTTGGGTTGCTGTGAGGGGTGACATTTTTCTCAGTCCTGTTTGTGTTTATTAGTATAGTAAGAGATGTTGATGATCCACTCTTTTTTACTGAGGTGTCACAATAATTTTTTTCTGCCCATAAAGGGGAAACAGATAGTATATGCAAGGCATCCATGCTGCCAACAGTGCAGGGCAAAGGTTGCAGGGAGGCTTTATTATAGCATGCTCTGAAGGCCAAGGCTAGTATAAGTTCAGGAGTGCCTTTAGGCAAGGAAGTACAGCTGTTTTGTTTGCAAATGGGCTAACAGATTAAATGTATTTGTATTATATGTTTACTATATTTTATATAGCTATACTATTTAGATCAGTGTGGTCACTAATAGATCAGTTAATATACATTTTAAGCTGAGAGAATTTGCAAAAGGTAATTTTGTTTCTTTATTAATGACCCTTGTATTCATTTTGTGTTTATGATCAGTTAGCATATTTTTTTTTAAATGGGCAGTTTTATTTTACAGCGTGAAGTCTGTCTTAGCAGTCATTGTAAACACCCCTATACAATTTAGTTATTTTAATGTACACGTTCTATACATAATCACCAGTATCATTGTTATACATAATGTTTGCTGATTAAAATTCATACCTAAACATGACCTTCACTTTCAGATTTAATATTTATACTACTTATAAATGTTCACAAATGTATTGTTTTTACCAATTGCATATCAATTTAGGTAACATTTACATTAAAAAATCAATATTAAAGCAAATATAAATTATCAGACAGAACACAAGACTTTAAATTAAAATATATGTAAATATAGCATTTAAATTCAGTGTTCTCACACTGACTTTTAAACAAGCTAATGACATTATGTTAGTTAATGACAAATTATATCCTGTTCAGGTATCTTAAACAAGTATCCATTTCTTCTTTATAATGCTGGTTAGTGAATGTAGACACCAAGAAAAAGGTGGGAAAAAGAATATGAGAAATGTGACACTGTTTAATTACTGATTTAAGTATCCTTTTAATTCATATACAGATGTGGGCTTTTTTTGTTTGCTGTTTTTAATGCTGTCCTCACTGCTCCAGGTGACCCTGAGTGGCTCCAGATTCTATATTCTAAACTATGATTACACCTTGTCATCAGGGTTTAATAAATTTTCTCAGCTACTGTGATGATGGTGACAGCCTAAACTTAGAAAATGATAAATGAGCTGATCATCAGTTGCCCTCTACACATTAGCAGGGGTGTCAAACATCAGCCCTGGAGGGCCACTGCAAAGTTTAGGTTCAAACCTGTTTCAACACACCTCTCTGCAATTTTTAACTAATCCTAAAGAAATGTTTTAGCTTCTTCATGTTTTTGATTCAGATTTGAGCTAAACTGTGTGGGACAGTGGAATTTGGATTCCAGGACTGCAGTTTGACAGCTGTGCATTAGGAGAAGATAAAGACAAAGAAAAGTGCATCTTCATTTAATGTGACTCTTTTTTTCAATATAACTCATTTTACAAATGTGCCCACTTGGCAGCAACAAAAACAGCCATCAAATCCTAAAGATGATTAACGTTCCTGGGACAAGACACATTAGGAGCCACACCTTTCTCCTCCTCTGCAGAGTCAAAATGGATTCTCAGGAGAGGCCGCCTCCAGCTTTGGGCAAATTAGTTTGCCTGCCACATTAGAGGCCGAAAGGGAGGGAGAGATATAGCTGAGGAGGTGTTTGAGAATGGGAATGAAAGGCCTAAAATAGGTTTGCAGGGGGTAGAAAATGAGACAAAAAAGCTTAGCTTGATAAATGAAAGCATAGTTTCTACCACACAGTGGTAAAGAACACACCTTGGGTTTCATGTTTAGCTATGCTTAGTCAAAATGAACTCAAACGTACCACTTGCTTGATTTCATTAAATTTTATGGTGTTTAATGTTAATGTAATGTGTGTCAGCAGAGTGTGTAGCCTTCTTGACAGTAAATAGAAAAAAGCACACCTTATTGTTTACATGCATACAGTGTGTGTGTACATATCTGTACATGTTTGGCAATACTGGGCTAATTATATGTAAATTGTGTCCTCACAATTATAGTGAAACATTGAAAACTGTATTTTAAATGTTCCTAAATCAGCCAAATCAGATTTCTGTGAGGGCTATGTTCAGGATTAGGATTACATATAGGGTATAATAAATATTATTTGAATATGAAAACCATTGCATCTATGAGGGGTTCTGACTTATATAGCTTCCAAGGTATGTGTGTATACTGTGTGTTTAGATGCCAATTAGTTGTGGCAGTCTAGAGCTTATGAGCAGTGTAAGGGTACAATTTCCAGGAATGGTGACATGCTACAAAAGGGGTGGCCAACATAAGCGTCATCAACAGCATTTTTAAAGAACCTGTGATCAAATGTAAACAAGCTCAAAAATAATTCAATCAATAATTTAAACAATCATCTAAAGTTCCCATATTTTTTAAAAATATCATGTGAAGTTAATTTTTTCCTACAAGTACAAATCTCATAAAATCAAATTTTTCTAAATAATCTATTATTTCTTAAAGTTTCTTAAAAAAAAGACTGGTTTGATATTGTGTAAATAAACTGGACATGTTAATAAACAGATACACAGCTATGTACATATATCCACACGCATTTATCAGTTGACAATCGGTATGCTACTCTCTATAACGTTGATGATGCTTTGGTGGTCTGCTCCTGTTTACCTTATGAACAGAAAGGGTCCCTCTATTGAATATATTTTTACTTTTTGCAGGAGAATGTCGGATAGGGAACTAAATAATTAAAGAAAAGGGACCCTTTTTGACTGCATCAACCATGGCACTGCTGGTAAGCTCTACAACATTGTGTAATCCTTTTATCAGTTACGTTTAGGGTACCATTTAAGTTTATGTTATAGCTTTTGCATGGCCAGGGATTCCTGAGGTCATTTTTTTTGTTGCTTTTTTACATAACTGATCATTTTGAATTTGAAATGCAGTGGGCAATGGTTGTATGGCACTCACAGACACAAACAGGCTCAGTTCACCTTACTGTCTTGGTTGTGTTTTATTTTTGTTGTCACCTTGTTTACCTATGGTAAAATGATTTGCTTTGATTTACGTTTGTTTTGACACTATAACATTTGTGTTTATAGTGTCACTGTGACAATATAACATTTAATTTATAGAGGATTGACATTGCATAGTCTCAGGTTTGTGTATTTTAAGTAGTTGTTTAGGAGCAGTACAATATTTTCAGAAAATAGATACAGACTATAATGAATTTATGCAAAGGCACTTTCTCTTACTATGTGTTATGTGCTTCTGCACTAAGGTGAGAGAAAGTCCATCTTTATTAAAGAGTGGCCTACATGAACATGAATACGTTTATAAGTCTTGGTTAAGCTACCTTTAAGAGTGAGTCAAAGTGCTAATGCTGTCCATCTCTGAGTTAATATGATATAGTTTCCCCCATTTATTGCATTATCACAGCCCAAATCAATTGATAAACTCCCATTCAATGTGGTGGAGTATTTAACTGAGTCAGAGTCAATTGCATTTGCGCATGCCTGCAGACGTGCTGACAAGAGTAAACACTTCAGCAGCATATGTGACTACGTCACAACGTAGTGGACTTTCACATGCTCATGCAGTCCATCAAATGAAAGCATAAAAATGCAGTCAATGCAATAGAGTGATACTTTAAAACTAAAATGATTAGAAGTCTTACAGTAAGAGATTGTGTGAGATAGCACAATCTAGTGCAATCAGTGTCATATAGAATAATAAGATGTGTTCAAAATATTAACTGCAAAAAGAAAGCAATGAGAGAGTCTTTCAACATTACTGCAAATAAATTGCTACAGGAACTCAGTCCTCTTTCTTTTACAGACATAGCTCCAATATCAACCTGCACCGCAAACTACTGACCAAAGAGCTGGATGACATTGTACTGGACCCACAACTTAAGACCCTGCCTAAGGATCTGCGTGTTGAGTTCCTGTCAAAGATCTATGCTGGCCACCACCTGGGACTGGAGGGGGTAGGCAGTTCTGCCAGTGGCCCACAACGAGGCCTAGGCCGCCAGGAGACAGGATCCCCAACCACTACAGAATATTCCCACAGCAACGGCTACTGCCGTGGCCCTAATGAAGACTACATGGTGCTGGATTTGAGCACCTCCAGTGTACAGTCAAGTGGCAGTGTGCAATCCTTTCAAGAGTCTGATGAGGGTAGCGATGAGGGCATCCTGCTAGATGACCTGGACTGTGCTAGTGACATTGAGGACTGCACCCTCAGTACTGGTGTTCAAAATGTGACAAAGCACAGAAATGATGTGGAAGAGCCCAGGAAGGATGGAAGAGGAGACACAAAGGAGATTCTGCACTGTGACCCCTCCATCTCACCATCCATATTGCCATCTAATAGAGGTAATGAGGCAGGAGGCATCCTTTGCACCATCTGCCAAAAAGTGTACAGTAACAAAGGGACCCTTCGAGTACACTACAAGACTGTCCACCTGCGTGAAATGCACAAGTGCAAAGTACCTGGTTGTAATATGATGTTTTCTTCTGTTAGAAGCAGAAACAGGCATAGCCAGAACCCCAACTTACACAAAAATGCCCCCTATACCACAAAAGTTGATTAGAACAGACATCCCTCCCCACGCCATTGCCTCAAACCCCATGTACTCCACAGAATAGCCCAGCAGCCATCCCATAATGTCATATAAACAGCATCTCAAAACTTGCTTTCAAGTATGAAAGTGACCATTGTTTTTTTGTTATTTAAAGCATATGCCTGAACATTAGACAGCATAGATCCTTCCATTCCTGATTTAGATTTTTCTGTGATCTTTTATTTATGACTATTGACTGCAAAAAAGATAATTCTAAAGACCTTGTTGTATTTGTGTAATGATACTGTTTAAAAGAATCCGGTAAAGAGCATGAATTACTTAAATATGTAAATAATAATGTCCTGAGGGGAATTGGTGTAAAACAGTTGTAATGATAGTTGATATCTGTCTTTTTTATTTCCTTTTTGTGTGTGTTATGAGTGGGTTTGTTGTTTTTTATGTTATAGTCTTATACAATTTAAAAGGTTACCGAGACAACGTAGCATTTGCCTAGCTTGGTTCTTTTATGTTGGCTTTAAAATGTTTTACCTTTAAAAGAGAAAATCATGTGACTTGTGACTTGTTTTATCTACCTGATATTCAGATGGAGCTGGCATGCTTTTAGCTCTTACAAAATACCCTTTTCCTTTATTTTCTTATGTTTATAGCTTTAGTAAAAAATACATACATAAATAAATAAATAAATAAAAATCAGTTTTGCACTTTGCAACTATACAAGGGGTATTATTTTAGGGATAACTCTTAATGATGGTTGTCCTAGATGAAGATAACTTCTTTGGAGGATACAGCGCCAGTGGTAATAACTGTATCTTTAACAGAAATGTGCCAGATCTTTATATTAAAAGTAATTACATTTGACTTGATAAAATCTAGTATCCGTTACATTTAATAAAAGTGGTTTGATTTCAGGTTTCATTCGAATGCAGTAAATACGTAATATGTAAATACGTATTACGTACGTAAATACTGACTCTGATGCTGTTTAAAGAGTAAACGTTTTAAGAATATAATGTATGGTTAAAGGGTGAATTAGCCCAGAGGCTAATTTTGAAGGTAATTTTGTAATGAAATGTTTCTTTAAAAAAATTGATAAAGTGTACTGTAATTTATTTTGTCTTTATTTTTTGAACCATTTTATTACAGAACAATGTAGTTTTAATGTCCTGCATAAAGTGCTCCTAAACGGCAAATAAAATCAGAAAAAGCATTCATCCAAAAAAAACCACAAATGCATAAAAAGATATTTTATGCACTAAAAAGTTTTAAGTTTTGCTAGTGCTCTATTGCTTTATTTTCAGATTTTTACAGTAATGGCATTTACGATAATTCTACTTTTGACTTATAACAGCTAACTAATTAGCCTTTCAGTGCTGTCTGTTGAAATAAATTGAAAGATGGTGAATTAAATGCAATTAATAAAATGTAGTTTATAATCGTGATACTCCATTCAATTCAAAAGGTATTAATGCTGGAAAAAGAATGACTGAATTGGCTCTGTCCTTGATGTGCTACAAAAATAGAATTATCTGGGATTATTTTCTGGACAAAAAGAGATGACAGAAGGGATGAAATTAGATGTGGCTGAGGTGAAACAACGGTGTGCATCATTAAAAGTATTCTGCTCCACAGTACCTGGAGGTGTTTATTTCTACCATTGTTATTTCCATATGTCCAGTGATGCATTGTCATGTTGCTGACAATACTGTGTAATGGTATAATTCAAACCTCTCATTATGTTTCTTCTTTTTCCCTTCCTCTGTTTTCCTTTTATGTCCTTAAGTGTCTATGGCCCCTGCACCTCATCAGAACTTCGACACAGTGGCGGTACCACAGACTCTGAGTTTAAGTTTACTGGATGGCAAAAGTCAATGCAAATAAATAAATACATAAATACAGATGGGTATTGTTATAAATTAATGTGATCAACCTCTAGGCCACCAAATAGTTCATCCTCATAAAGACATGAAACACACAAAGGCAACCCATCTTAAAGCATTACTATGGCTCATTTTGATCTAAAGATTATTCAGCATATTGGGACTATTACCGCAAAGTGAGGAAATAAAACTGTTTCCCAAACAGAATTCCTTATTACTTACTGTGCCCATGTTAGCATTCAGATGTAAAATGGTTGTGAAATATTACAGCAATAGGGTGGCCGGATAGTATATGAAGATGAAATACGTTCAAAAGCAGGTTTAAGTGTCATTAAACAGGAGAGAGCAGTCAAAAAGAATGAGAAAGAAGTAAAAGAAAAAATGAATTTCAAAGAACATTTTCATTTGCGATTCATTTGCGATTCCTGTACTGCCCCCTCTAGGTCCTATTTGTCATTTTCCCCTGAAAACCTACCAGACTTTTTTCCTCTAAGAAACTACTAAAACTCCTGTACACTGGAGAGCTGGGCCACTGTAGCCACTGGCTGAAAGAGTCTGAGTGAGCATTAAATATTTTATTAGATCACTACAGCTCTGAGGATAGGACCATCACAGACCATTAAAACTGAATGCAATCTCTTGCAAAGGCGATCTGTAAGTTTGCTGTGCTCTGGTGTTTGCTGAGTTATAAAGCACAACACCAAGAAAATCAAATGTAATTTAAATGCATTTATTGTTTGTTTTTTAATCTAAATCAAACCAATGTTATGTATGTTGAAAATGAATTCTTCATGAAAAAGTCCTACAATCTCAATCTCAAAATATTTGCTACTTTTTGTGCAGTCACAAACAATACAAAACAATCTTTTTCTTAGTGTAGCTGTTGTGATGTTTGGTCTAGTTGTCTTGTGTTAATATTCTTTTTGCCTATTTTGCCTATGAAGTGCATCTACATATCAGAGAAAGTTCCATCAAATAGTTTAACGGTGACATTCATAGCTTACCAAGGCTAGTCTATGTAATTTTTCCATGAAGCAGACAGAATGACCTTTTTAGCTGATTTAACATTTCTTGGTGTCTTTTTTCATAATATTCATGTCTTTTTATATTTATTTTGCATAAAATGCATATAGTTTGAGGGCGTAAATTGAATTTTATTCACATTTTGTCCAAATACCTCTTGAACTTTGTATCAAATATCTTGTACAATTTTTATATTAAAGATTTATCAGTCACTGGCACAACAATGTTGTACTTCGTTTTAAAAACAGACATAGATTATAAAATACACTATAACCAGGTATTTTTTAACTGTTGGGACTTTTATGTCCCAAATTTACATCTTTCCCAATACAGATGTGTGTACAATTTAATGACTCCCCACTGATCCTGGTGTGTGTGTTCATAACTCTTAATGTGTGTGTACTAATTTGGATGGGATAAATGCAGAGGACAAATTGCGAATATGGGTCACCATACTTGGCCTTTACGTCACCACATTTATTTAAACATTTTTTAAAGGCAGTAAGGATAGTCTTCCTCCTGAGACTATCAATTAGTATGTTTACATAAACAACAATATACCAATATTAACCCGATTAAGCCAATACTCTAATTAGGAAGCTACCACATAAACTACCAAATAAATTTCTGATGACCTTAATCCGGCTCATAGTTATATCTGAAGCGCAAATCAAATTAATATGTGGATTATTCCTATTTTAGTTACATTATCAAAGTTCATTACAGACATGTACACAACTTCATCACACTATTAACGTTGTGCGTCCTGTCACTGCATTTTGTGACAGGACACAACATGGCAGTGGTCAACCGTTTAATGGCAAACAAGAATGAAATGTTGCCGAATGAAAGTATGGAAGCCTGTTGCTGAAGAATTTGTATCCGCCATAATCTATAGTATGACAAATAATTTACTGCACTTGCAGCTTTCCTAAATTTATTGTCCTAAAGGGATTGTCGAACAGCATAGCATTAGGATGTAATGACATGTGCCAATATATGCATGTTTTTTTGGTTAAACAGGAACATGAAAGGTACATTCTAAAATCAACTCATGTAAACACCTTAATTAGAATATTATAAATAAAGGCCAATAATTAATTACTGCTGTTCATGTAAATGTAGTCACTGATGCACCACCAAACCAATCATAATGGATTATGCTGCAGACAGCCTTACGTTACCCATGGGATCTCAAGGCTCAAGACTTCATGTCTGTCTCATATACTCACTGTAAATGTCATGAATGGTTAGGGAAGAACGCAGTCACAGAACAACTTAACTGAAAAAAGTACTTTATTTAAACAAAAACACCCACAAGGAGGCAGAACAAGAATTAAAACTAGACTAGAAATTCTTCAACAAAAACCAAAACAAGACTGAATATTTATATAAAATAGAGCTCTTTGAAGACACAATACAAGATCCACTGCTCAAGAAGCAAGACCAGTATTAAACACAACACCACCACAAGACAGCAGACACAGGCGCATTTAATAGGGAAGCAAACAAGGCAGGTAATGAGGGCAGGCAGGTGAGGGACATGAACTAATGATGGGATGATTAACAAGGAAACAAGAGGGCGGGGTCAACACTCAAGACAAAGTAAACAAACAATGGCCATGTGCTTCCACAGATCACAAGACACAGAGCATGAGTCTAGACCCTGACTCTAAGACACAAGAACCAGACAAGACTAGAATAGAATAGAGTCAGGATCCAAACATCATGCTCTGACACAAAACACAAGGGCTGTCAGGATCCTGGCAAGAGAATTAAAAAAAAACCTAAGTCAAGGAAGTCAGGACCCTGACAGTAAATCAACTCATCGGTAAAGAAAAAGGGCTCAAATGGCAGACCTGCCGATTCTGGTGACACGGGCAAATGCCAATTGAGCTGGATAGTACTAGGCTGTGAGCACAGGTCCCTCTACATTAGGCTCTTATGCCATCCTCATGGAGTCTGTATCTGACAGTTTTGTCAAAAAGATGCACACCAGTAGCCTGCTGGAAGTTATTTTGTAGAGATCTTGCAGTGCACCTCCTTTTCGCAGATACTGGGGCACATACCAGTACTGGGTTTTTGCCCCTCTACGGCCTTGTCCAACTCTCCTTAAGTAACGGGCCTTCTCCCAGTATTTCCTCCATGCTCTTAAAACCGTTCTGGCATGGCATTCTTTCTTGCAAAGACACATATGGATGTCATTCTGTAGGAGCTGGACTACCTGAGAACCCCAACCAAACACATAACTAAAGGCATATCAGTCAGTGAAAATAAGAGAGCAATTGCCTGAGGCCACCACCTGCAAAAGCATTTCCTTTTTGGGGATTGTCTTGCTTTTGCCTCTCCAGTGCACCTGTTGTCACTTTCATATGCCCCAAAGTGATTCACAATCACTTAGGCTTCCTAACTGGACAGATTGGTATCTCTGAAGTTAAAGTGACTTATTGTTTTAATGTGTTCCTTTAAATTTTAATATACAGTATGTATGTAAAGTATGAATATTGAGTTTTGTTCACAAATAATATTTAAAGCGTTCTCCACCAAAATATGTAATTATTTATGCTAGTTTTCAAAATTAGTGTTAAAACAAAATTCATTCGCCACCATTTCCCATGTAAAGTAAAGAAATGTTATCTCAAAAGGGATTAAGAATTGATTAGGATGAATTATACATATTTGGATCAAGTAAATGATTTGGGAAAACTTGATCAATGTGATAGTCTAGCAATGATCTTACACACACACACATATATATAGAGAGAGAGAGGGAGAGAGCATGTAGCAAGGATCAGCAAGATTTGGAACTCCAGATTATGAGCATGAACTACCACAACATTATGTGTGATACAAACCATTCTTTAGTAATTAGACTAAACATACTACTCTAACATACAACACACAGTTTTAGCATTGGAAGAGGTTTAAGGTTGAAGCAGACTAACGAATAAGATATGAATTTAAAAGTCAGCTGATCAACAGCCTGAATGAAACACCATTTCCCTATCAAAAGCTAATTTAATAATAACACTAATAAAAACATTCTTTGTTTAACTGGTTGTGAAGCATGTGTGACAAATATGACAAGAATTTGTCTTAAATAATCTCTGACAGTAACGTCATTGGAATGCAATTTAAATGAGCCTGAAACAAATGTTTCTTCAGGTTTCTTTGTCTTCAGAAACTGTATTGTGCCTGTGTGTGCTTCTTTGTTCTTAAAAGAAAAAATAAAATATAGCTGCAAGCAGCAATGACGGTCCCAAACACTGTGGCGCCATCGCCACCTGGTGCTTTTTAGAAAATAATACATGGTTGTCACTAGGGGTGTATCAATACATGGACCAACGTATCGATCAAATGTCTAACGATACGATGCATCGATGCCACACGTAAAATATCAATATTTTTATATAGTACTTATACTTTTATACAGGTACAGAAAATATACGTAATTTTATTTTGATACTCTTTTGTATTTTGATTTTGATAAAATTTCAGGTAGTGTGACGTCGTCTGCTGTGCATTTTCGCCAAAGCGCGTATTTTCATTTCCTTACTATACTGTCTGCCTGTGCGTCAGATTGCGATGCAACAAAGCGGTGGTAGCAGCGAAATGACATAGATTTTGTCTGTTGTTGGACGCAAAACGTGGATATAATATTTTGTATTTGGGAAAATAGATGTAAAGAAAACCTATGTAATTTGTAAATGTTGCCAGTGCCAGCTAAAATACAAACTTGAAAAATGGAATTAAAGAAAGCACTTTGACTGATAAAATACAGTCACGGTCACCTTAAACATGTGCCTATTATTTATTTATTTTTTAATTACAAAATATAAACTAAAGTGTATTTTTTGTTGTTAATGTCCAAGTTGGATTACTAGATGTACAATTTTTAAGGAGTTTAATTAAACATTTAGATTATGTATTTTTGTTGCATTCGCGAGTTTTGTAAGAATATTAATGTAGCTGTTACGGAGGAGGCTCCCGCGCCACCTCTTCCGCGACGCCAGAGGGAACCGTCTATTGACCGACTTCCGGACTACACTTTTCATGAGTCCTCACGCTACTTCCTGGTTGTCACGTTGGCATGTGACTCTTATCAGCGGCCTATTTAAACGCTTAGATTTCTGTACTCTTCGCGATGTCTTGTATTGCCTTCATGCTGGCGCTAGATGGCCGACCTCTGGACTTAGGTCGGGTAAAGCATCAAACGGAGGGCAAGAAGAAGGATGGTGGGCTGCGACCATGTATCGATTATCATAATTTAAACTATGTTATAATCAAATTCCGTTACCCGCTCCCACTCATCCCTGTCACTTTAGAACAGCTCTGCAAGGCAAAATACTTCACCAAACTTGATCTCAGAAGTGCCTATAATCTTATCCGCATTTGGGAGGGGGATAAGTGGAAGACAGCGTTTTCTACTACCTCCAGGCACTACAAATATTTGGTAATGCCTTTCGGTTTAGCAAATAACACTTCAGTATTTCAGTCGTTCATAAACAACATTTTTCGTGATATGCTTGAGAAGTGGGCCATAGTTTACATAGATGACATTTTAATCTATTCTAATAACGTATGTTAAGGGAGAGAAATTTGAATTTCACCAAGCCAGCACGACCTTCCTAGGGTACGTTATCAGTCAGGAGGGAGTGACCATGGACAAGAACAAGGTCCGAGCAGTCACAGAATGGCCACTCCCCAGAATGGTAAAAGAGTTGCAGCGTTTCTTGGGTTTTGCAAATTTTTACTGTAGATTTATACGGAATTTCAGCTCTGTAGCCACACCACTCACTTCGCTGGTCAAACGTCATTCAGGTCGTATTATTTGGAACAATTCAGCCACTAGGCCATTAACAGAACTAAAATCCTGTTTTACTTCTGCTCCTGTACTCTGCCACCCTCATTGTAGAGGTAGATGCCTCCAATTATGGGGTGGGAGCCATGCTGTCCCAACGGCAGGGCTCTCCTCCCAAGATGTTCCCGTGTGCCTTCTTTTCGCGCAAACTCTCATCCGCGGAACAAAATTATGATGTGGGGAACTGGGAACTACTGGCCATCAAGTTAGCATTAGAGGAATGGCGTCATTGGCTCGAGGGGGCTGTTCACCCTTTCACAGAAATAACCGACCATAAGAATCTAGAATATATACGCACAGCAAAATGCCTTAACCCTCATCAAACTCGCTGGTCGCTATTTTTTACTCAATTTGATTTCTCTGTAATCTCCTGCCCAGGCTCTAAGAATACTAAAGCTGATGCTCTCTCCAGACAATCCGAGCCCACTCCCAAAGTAGAAGTCCCAGAATCCATTATTCCTGAGTTGTTAATAGCTCCAGTCTAGTGGGATCTCCATACGGAGATTCAGCAGGCCAACAAAGCCTTACTACGCCCGGTCGAATGTCCCGAGAACCGCGTGTTCGTACCTGAAGCCTTTAGAGATCGATTACTCACTCAGATTCATGAAGTCCCCTGCTCGGGCCACCCTGGAATTATGGCTACAATCCATCTCATTGAGAATCCGTATTTGTGGTCTACCATGGCTGGGGACACAATTAAGTACATCCAGAACTGCTCGGTCTGTCAAACGTCCAAGAACCCGAGACAACTACACGCTGGGCTCTTACAGCCACTACCCACACCACAACGACACTGGTCCCACATAGCGATAGATTTTATAACGGACCTACCTAATTCACAAAGGAATACCACAATTTTCATAGTATTTAATTATAGTTGACAGGTTCTCCAAGGCATGTTGTCTAATACCACTCCCTAAGCTACCTTCTGCCTTTGAAACTGCCGAACTGTTGTGTAATTACGTGTTCCGGTTCTATGGTCTACCGGATGACATAGTTTCGGATCGGGTTTTTCGAATTTACCTTTCGGGTGTGGTCATCTTTTTTCAGGAGTTTGGGGGTGAATATAAGTTTGACCTTAGGTTACCACCCCCTACCTAATAGTCAGACCGAGCGCCTCAACCAAGAGATCATCAGGTTCCTTCGATCATACTGCCACCAAAGACAGTCGGACTGGAGCAGATTTCTAATGTGGGCAGAATAAACCCAAAATTCTCTCATGAAGCCAGCTACTGGACTGAGCCCGTTCAAGTCTGTATTGGGGTTTCAACCACCTCTTTTCCCATGGTCGGGGGAACCTACGGACCTGCCCGCAGTTACAGACTGGTTACGCCGCAGCGGGGCCGTATGGGAGAAATATTCACCTTCTTCACGTAGTTTGCCGTCAGAGAGAACAGGCCAACTGACATCGGCATCCGGGCTACAACTTTGCCGCTGGACAGTGGGTCTGGCTCTCGACTAAGGATCTCCGCCTTCGGTTGCCATGCAGGAAGCTTAGCCCAAGGTACGTGGGTCCTTTCAAAATTGTTAGAATGATTACCCCTGTTTCTGCTCATTTAGACTTGCCTAATCATTTTCGTGTTTCTCCCACTTTCCATGTATCCTTATTGAAACCCGCTGGCGACCCGGTTGGAGGTCCGGAGGTCCCATCATAGTGGACAGCGAGGAGGCTTATCGGGTGAATCGACTCCTAGATTCCTGACGATGGCTAGGGAGAATCCAGTACCTCGTAGACTGGGACAGATAGAGTGCATCCTAACAGGCCGGCCCCTAGACCTAGAGGTAGAACCCGCAGACATGTGCCTCCTCGCGCCAGGAGCCGCCTGCGGGGGGGGGGGGCTCTTTTACGGAGGAGGCTCCCGTGCCCTGGACTTTGCCTGTGAAATATTTGTGATTGTTTGCCGCCTGCCTCGACCCCCGCCTGGATTATCGCCTCTGATTTTGCCTTGCCCTATTTGTACCTGTTACCTGTGTCTGTTGTTAACACGATTAAAATACTGCAGGTGGATCCTCATGCTACAGCGTCTTTATTACAGTAGCTGGCTGGTTAACTAGGCACATAATATCGAAACATCGGAAATTCAATCAATATACCCCTGAATGAATTGAATCAATCATATCGCTAAATTATTTAGGCACATTATTTATCATATTGCTGGATGAGAGAATACAAACATATTTCCCAAGTTTGCTGTAAATCACTCAATGCATGCAGAAGATATGAGACACTTCCTGTTCCATTTATTGCCATAAATGGTTTACCTCAAAATGGCAACATCATTTAAGATAAACAACCCGTTTACTATTTAGCATCTTCAATTCATTTTTTAATTAAATTTTTATGTATATATCAGTTTTTACAATGTTACATTGCTTGAAAGCAGCTTTACATAAAAAGTAACAAAAAAACAAAACAAATGTCACATGTTCAACACAGAATATGTTATTATTGCAAATAATATGTGTGAGATGTATATTAATTAAACTACTTAGGCATATTAGGTTTATAGTAGGTTTATGAAAATAGGATTGACTGAACCAATAAAACTACAAAATCATTAAGCAAGATATGCCATTCCAGCTTACATGGAGATGGCATATAAAAAGATATCCTATGGGACAGGAGTACCTGTATATGGGATTTGCAATAGTACCATAAAATACACACAACACACAAAAGTAAAATACATAAATACACAAAATATATACAATAAAAATACCAGAACATTACACAATGAAGGAGAATGTAAGAGAATTGGAGACAAGTGAATAACAAAATTGAAGAGTTAAGCCTTAATTCTTAACAATAATTATATCATTTTGCTAGAAGCAATACTAACAAGTTACAAAACCCTAAGCTAAGTTAAATGGCAGCAGTCTCCCAGTATGCAAGCCAACATGGCAACTGTGGCAAGGAACCAAAACTCCAATGATGTATAGATGGAGAAAAAATCTTGAGAGAGACCAGGCTCAATTGGGAGGGTCAGTTCTCTTCTGGCACATTAAAGCTGCAATTAGTAACTTTCTTGGATATGAACGGAGAGTTGATAATTATTTATTGATTTAAGACTGTCTGGTCTAATTATATCTGACATATGTCAGGCACTGAGAAATGTTACCAACAGAAATGGCAACAGAAGCATAATTTCACTGATTGCAGCTATAACATCACACTACTGTGACTAGGCAGGGAACAAACTATAGTGTAATGAAGAATCAGGGAGATTCGGATCCATCTGCAGCACAGTTTAATGACAAGGTCGACAGGCAGAAATCACAACAGTTAACAGGCACAACGTAGATAATCTGATTGAAGTCAGATAACAAGCGAGGGTCAAGACAGGCAGTAAACAATCATAAACATTAGAACAGGCAATAAGTTAGGGCAGGCAGCAAACAATCATGAACAACAGAATCAACAGGCATAGA